>JASTWP010000749.1:0-112711 GCA_030770255.1 Temnothorax ravouxi
CAATCTAAAGTTCCGACGTCGCTATGGGCCGAAGCTGTAAACACTGCAGTATTCCTGCAAAATAGATGTCCATCGAGAGCAACGAAAGGCAAGACACCGCTAGAATTATGGAGTGGGAAGAAACCGGATGTGAGGAAGTTCAAAACGTTTGGTTCTCATGTAACTGCTTTAAAAAAGGGTCCTGGCGTGTCGAAATGGGATGCGAAAGGCGAAGATTTCGTGTTTGTTGGATACAGTACGGAATCGAAGGCGTATCGGCTATGGCGTAGAGGTACTACAACCGTAATAAAAAGTTATGACGTCCGTTTTATTGAAAATCCACGTTTTGTAACTCAACATTCACCAGAGAACGTAGAATTACCTCTCCAATCAGAAAGCACGAGAGTGGAGCAAGTAACGGACAATAATGACGGTGAGACTACAGCTGAAGATCAACTAGAGGAAGATGAGTCAGAGGAGTCGAATCAGGACGAAGAACTTGTACAACCCCCATTAGAAAACCCAAAGAGAGGGCCAGGTAGGCCAAAGATCGTACGAACGGGTCAACCAGGAAGACCGAGAAAGGAGTACCAGACAGCAAACATCGCAGAAGTGGAAAACGACCCGCTAACCGTAGAAGAAGCTATGTCCAATGTTCACAAAAACGAATGGATGGAGGCGATGCGAAGTGAGTACAATTCACTTATGGAATGTGGAACCTGGGAGCTTACCGACTTACCTCCAGGCAAGAAGGCAATAAGTTGCAAATGGGTATTTCACACGAAGAGACGTCAAAATGGTGAGGTGGAAAGATACAAGGCGAGATTAGTGGCTCGCGGATGCGAACAACGATACGGGATAGACTTTGAAGAAGTCTACGCTCCTGTTGCGAGGATGGAAACCATACGCACTTTGCTTGCGTTAAGTGTCGAGGAAGAATTACATGTACACCAAATGGACGTTGTTACAGCCTACGTCCAAGGTGATCTATCAACGGAGATCTACATGGAGCAGCCATTCATGTTCGGAGTTCCTGAAGAAAAGGGTAAGGTGATGAAGTTGCTACGACCTCTATATGGTTTGAAGCAATCCGGCAGAGAGTGGCATCAAAAGTTGAAGAAGAGATTGAAGAGCATCGGTTTACATCAGTTAAAATCCGAGCCATGTGTGTTCGTAGGACAAATAGACGGTGAAATAGTGATCATAATCGTTTATGTTGACGATCTGCTTATAGCATCGCGAAATTTGAAGATACTCAATACAGTAAAAATAAAACTAAGTGAAAATTTTAAAATGAAAGACTTAGGACAAGTGAACGAAATTCTGGGGATGCGCGTTGAACGTGAAGGAGCCACTGGGAGCATACATATTTCTCAAGAGGCGTACGTAAAAAGAATCATCGAAAAATTCGGTATGACATGTGCTAATCCGGTTTCAACTCCAATCGAAGCTGGTGTAAAATTATCACGCGAAGATGAAGCAACATCAAAGGACGAAAAGGATGAGATGAGACAAATGCCATATCGAGAACTTGTCGGGAGTCTGATCTACCTAGCGAATACTACAAGACCCGACTTATCATTTGCGGCTAATGCTTTGAGCCGTTTTAATGCAAATCCAGGAAGAGTTCATTGGAAAGCAGCAAAACATGTAATCAAATATCTGATAGGCACGCCTAGTATTGGAATCACCTACGTCAAATCTGGCAAACCGCTTTATGCCTATGTTGATTCCGACTGGGGAGGAAATGCTGACAACCGACGTTCTTGTACTGGCCTTGTGCTAACGCTAGCGGAGGGCCCTATCAGCTGGAAGTCCAAGCAACAAAAGTCAGTCACACTTTCAACCATGGAGGCTGAATACGTTGCACTTTCTGAAGTGGTGAAGGAGGTTATATATACACAATGGAAAAGTTTATAAGCATATTGCGGACAAGATGATGCCTAATCAGGGTACAGCCGGCACGAAAAAGAAAGATATGCGCATAATGGCAGGGAAATTAGCGCTATTCACAGGCCTTGTAAGCATATTTAGTAACAACGAGGATTCTTTGAATTGAGTTCTGTCTTAAAATTGCATCAATTGAAGTGAATCCACTGCTGAGTGCTGAAATTATACGATTTTATCCGTCACAACGTATAGACCAAGAGGAATGCTTTTTCCAGTCGATGGTTTCGAATGTTGCTGACGTATCTATTTTGTTGCAAATGCATCATTATGAAATGATGATCGGTAGTAAATGAGAGATATGTTGTGAATTAAAAAGATGTCTACATTACCTAAACAGTATCTTTGTATGACTACAAACTGTCTTCATCTAGTTTTTTAGTGACAATGTCCGAATAATTTGCGTTAGTATTTCTGTGTAAAAAAAAATGACGATTATATTACAGTATATCTGATGATTTTAACATAATTATAGAGGTAGGGTGTCTAAATTGTTATCGTTCCATCCATATGCAGCTTTTATAGTATTCGGATACTATTGATATTTTATGCTGCTTAGAAACAAGTAAAAAGTATTTTAAGACACTTGTATCGTTTCCAGAATATAAAAACTTGTGTTTAGATTACAGATATACGTTTTAGGTACTGACGTATTTATTTCGTTGCAAATGTATCATTATGAAATAATGATCGGTAGTAAATGAGAGATATGTGAATTAAAAATATGTACATTATCTAACCCTTCATCTGATTTTTTAATTTTAATAGTGACAATGTCCGAATAATTTTGCGTTAGTATTCCTGTGTAAAAAAAATATGTCGATTATACGATTATATTACAGTATATCTAAAAAATGTTAGAAAATGAAACAATTGTTTAAAGGTATCTGTTCCGGATTGGGGCGAGTTCACACGCTCTGCGAGCCCTTCGCGACGGATGAAGAGGCGCTACCGCGATCCCGTTCTTATCGGCTGCGTGCGCGATTCCAGGAGCGCCTCGCGACCAATCAAATTGCGCGAGCGCTCGAACATCGACCCGCATATCTATCAAAATCGATTAGCATGGTTCTTCATCTTCGCGTCGCGGCGCCGCCGGAAGCGCTAAGTAGTAAGGAGAGTACGTCTGTAGCCGGCCAGTGAACCACACGTGTCCGTCTCTGCAAAACCAAAAGTGTCGAACCGGGTGGTGGGCCACGCGACAAGATCTCCGCTCGTTCCGCGACAAGATCTCCGCTCGCGCCGACAGGATCTCAGCTCGTGCCGCGACAACTCTGGCTCGCGTCGACTCGAGATCCGGGCTCGTACCGCGACAAGATTTTCCGCTCGCGCCGTGACAAGATGTCCGCCAAAAGCCTGCTTTCCCGCGTGTCGTGATAAGACGCCCGCTCGTAACACGATAAAGTGGTTCACCGCGTCGACTCACACTCTCCGTCGTCCCGCGCCCGACAGTATATTTTAAAACGAGACTTCAGTGCTCTTCAGTTAAAAGTTAAGCGCCGTGTTCGGCCGTATTCAATCTCGCCGCGTGCGAGTGATCTGCGTCGTGCTCGACCGTCACTCCCCGCGGGAGAATCGTTCTATCTCGCGAGCTGCGAATGATCTGCGTCGCGCTCGGCCGTCATCCCTCGCGAGAGTTTCCGTGCAACTTCGCGGGTTGCGAGTGATCTGCGCTGCCTTCAGCCGTCCCCCTCGCGAAGTTCAAGTTCAATCTCGCCGAATGTGAGTGATCTGCGCCGCGCTCGGCCGTCACCCTTTGCGAGAGTTTAAGGATAATCTTGCGGGTTGCGAAGGATCTGCGCCGTCGGCCGTCTCCCCTCGCAAGAGAAACCAAGATACCACGTTGTGCGGGTAAAGTGCCGTGTTCGGTCGTTTTACCGCGCGCAAGACATTCCGCGATTAGTTCTGTAAGCGCCTCGTGCGCCGTGCGCCGTTATCGGCCATGTTGGTGTAAAACATTCAACGATCATCTCTGTGAGCGCCTCGTGCGCCGTGCGCCGTTCTCGGCCATATTGGTGTAAAGCCGCCGTGTCACCGTTTGACACGGCCATTCGAATAACAAGTGTCAGCAGTGTGGTGTTCACGTGAACGTGTTTGTGACACCTCAGCGAATAAAGACCTTCTCTCACAGTACAAATAATACGAGTTGAATTGACTGAATGTGCTTGTTCCGCGATCCTACGATCCTACCGCGCACCTAAACGGAGCGCGAACCTCCCTACCCCGCACCGCATTGAAACGAGTCTGGCGCCAGCCCAGAGGAGTTTCTGGTCCTTCGAGATGAAACAGTATCCTGTATATCATAGCATCTATTTGCTTTGCCTGTTAATGACGCGTAAGATAGTATAATCATTAAAGTAATATTTCTAAATGTGTATATTTCATACTTAAAATTAATTTTATTTCATAAATACTATCACATTTATTCCTATGAATCGTTTTCATTTATTACGCTATTATGAGGTAGGATATGTAAATTATTACCGTTCCATCCAAATTTAGCTTTTATAGTATTATTTATCGTATCGATACCTTAAGCTGTTTATAAAAAGTAAAAAGTATTTTAAGGCGAAAGAAAGATATAGGGATAGAAAAAAAAGAAAGGAGGAGAAGAGAAGGAACAATATAGAGAAAGGTATAATATATTTAAAAAATATTTTTTATATTGCAAATATATTTAAATTTGTATATTAGTTAACTTTTTTATATACACTACCGCTCATTAATTTCAATATACAACAGATTCGTTGATTGTAAAGGATGAACATCATATATATAAAAATGCAATGCATGCAAGTGTTGAAAGTGTTTACAACAGCAAATGTATTCATTTCTGTTCAAAACACATGTATCATGTTCATCCTTTACAGAGAAATTAACAAATCTAGGGGTATATTGAAATTAATGAGCGGTAGTGTATACGTTCAAAAATTCATGTGTTTTATATTTCGTGCTTAAGGTATGAAAAATTACAGAAAATAAAGAAAAGAAAAATTTTGTTGAATAGAAAGTGAGAAAATGACAGAAAGATAGAGATAGAAGGAGAGAAAGATAAAGATAGAGAAGGAAGAAAGAAAGAGAAGAGAAGAGAAAAACAATAAAGAGAAAGGTATACAATATTATAAAAATATTTAAATTTAGTACATCTGCAGTATAACGCTAATCCCTCCGTTTTTTTTATATTGTTTATTTTGCGCCATAAAAAAATTTTGAGAAGGAATATCGTTGTTCATGTTCCGTTTGTTTAAAGTTTATAATATTTAAAATATCACAATGTGTCGATAAGTAAAAAAAATAAAAATTTATAAATATATCATCTCTCTCAGTTTTGTATACTAATATCTACCGATTATCTCGACTGTATTTAATTTAAAAAATGTTCTAAATAAAAAATATTTCTTCTTACTTCTATTTTCGCATAAAACGTTAAAAATGGGGTTTCCATTTAAAAAATAAAATTGATTTTTATTTGACCTGTTTTTCCACCATCGCCTGTTTTTTTATGCATAATTATTAGTAGATATTTATCAATTTGGGTTTCTCATAGAGGAAGCTTTATGAGCGAAATAAAATGTTGCTTAAGCAACGTGCAAATTTATAATTTGCATATTTAAATATTGTGAGGAAATAATGTTCAAATTAATAATTTGCAAACTTAAATACTATGAGAAAGCAATGTGCAAGTTTCTACTTGCCACACTTAAAAACTATGAGGAAGCAATGTGCAAGTTTATACTGGCACATTTTCTTTAAATCTTTTTTACCCCTATTTCATATATAATTCTTTAAAATTTGGTTAATCAGTTCTTGAGTTACAAATGTTTGAAATTTCAGAAAATCCGTACATACATAGAAACCTTATTATGTTTGGTCTAATCAACCAAATTTTAAAGAATTATGTATAAAATAAGGGGTAGAAAAGAGTAAAGAATATCACAGAATTAGAAAGAGTTGCCAATAATTAATACTAAATTGTCCACAAAAACATCAACTTTTCTAAAAAGTCTCAAGCGGTTAAGATTTAAGGTATAGTCTTTAAGAGTTAAAGTTTTATAATATTGACAATTTTTCTAATTCTATTATATTATTTAGTCTTTTCTACCCCTATTTCATATAAAATTCTTTAAGATTTAGTTAATTAGTTCTTGAAATATAGACGTTTGAAATTTCGGGGAATCTGTACGAATATAGGACCCTTATAAAGCTGGATCTAATCAACTAAATCTTAAAAAATTATATATGAAATAAGGGTAGAAAAGACTGAAGAATATAATACAATTAAAAATAAACCAATATCTCAAATATTAAGAAAGTTACAGCGCAAAACACAGTTTTCTGAAAAAATGAAAACCCCCCTGAAATCTATACCGTTTGACGGTTTTTAAGAAAATTAGAGGAGAACATATTTTCTATGATATTTTATTTGTGTGCAAAATTTCAGCCCGGTATCTAAAAAATTGCAGAAGTAAATGCGTTTACAAAAAAATCCGTACACACACACACACACACACACTCACACACGTACATACTTCCGGACATTTTCTACTAATATGATTTCTCGACATTTTGGAACATTCTAAACCTATTTCCATCAAAATCTCGAATTTTTTTACCATCACAAAGCTTCCTCTATGAGGAAGTAAATCAAAATGTTTATTACATTTTTAAATAGCAAGAATAAAAATAATAAAATAAAAATAATATTTTTTAGTAGTAATATAACAATACTTTTAACACTTAATATAATATAATAATATTTAATGTTATAAAATATTCAGACCGAGTGTTCAATTATACTACTTTTTTCATGTTATTTTAGCACACTTTTAACCGATTTTAAAAAGAAAATGTTCTCAATTCGGCGAGCATATATGTGGGTATGTCCATGATTTTCTTTGAAACTACTGAACGGATTTGAACGCGGTTTCCACTGTTCTATAGAGTAATCTTCCAGGAAAATTTTAGTACATAAAATATCGTGTTAGTACATCAGGGTACGGAGCAGTAAGAAAATATGCGATAATAATTATAAGCAATCGAGTAAGCAACTAATGAATTAATATTCTTTAATCATATTAAATGAATAAAGCACTAAAAAAGTATTTTAAAAAAATTTTTTTTAATAAAACCGACTTTAAAAAGCTCTAAAAAATAAGAAGAAATGTAGAGCTTTTTTATTTTTATTTTATTTTTTCTTACTTTTTACATTTTTTTTTAAGTCAGTTCTATCTTTCTTTTGAACAATTTTTTAAATTTCAATTGTTTTTTCTATTTTTTAAAATAGATTTATATATCAATTTTTATGTGACATAACAGTCACGTGTAAAATTTAATTTTATGATAAAAAATTAAATATAATTCATTTTTAACCGACTTCAAAAGAAAGGTTCTCAATTCGGCGAATATGATGTATGTGGATATGTCTACGATTTTTTCTGAAACTACTGTATGGATGCGGTTTTCACTGTAGAGCAATCCTTGCTCCGGAAAGTTTTAATACATAAAATATCGCGTTAGAACATCAGGGTACGGAGCAGTAAGAAAATTATGCATATTTAATAATTACAAGCAAATAATAAATTATTATTTTTGATTCGTATCAATTGAATAACGCACTAAAAAAGTATGAATTTAAAAAAAACTTTTTTAATAAAACCGATTTTAAAAAAGCTCTAAAAAAAATGAAAAAAATTAAAAAATAAAGGAGCTTTGAAAGGTATGAAATAATATTTTTAAGAATTTTTTTCAATGTTTTGAAGTCGGCGCCAAATTAATAATTAACAAATCAATTTGGCGTTGACTTCAAAAAATTGAAAAAAATACTTATAGCGTTTTTCTTTGGCAGAAGAACTGGTGCACACTCAGTGCACATTAAAGTCGTCGTACACAAATCAACGTAAAGTATATGTTTAATATAAACGGATTAAGTCACAAAATCCTCAATATTCCTTATTGCACTATTTGGTCAAATATGTATTGGGTATTTTATCAGTCGAAATATTTGCATTTCACTTTAAATATTAGAGATTAAATCAGTATACAACAGCTTTAATGTGCACTGAGTGCGCACTAATTTTGCCAATAAAAAACGCTATTAAAAATATTATTAATTTGGCGCCGACTTCAAAAAATTGAAAGAAATTCTTAAAAGTATCATTTCATACTTTTGAGAGCTTCTTTATTTGTTTTGCTTCTTCATATAAAGGAAGCTTTGTTTTCGTAAATTCGTATATGAACCTTTGATTCCGTATAAAGTTGGCTCTAATCAACCAAATTTAAAAAAATTATATATAAAATAGGGGTAGAAGAAACAAAAGAAAAGATTGTTTTTTTAGTTTTTAATGTCAATATGTTCAGAGTATTTTAAAACGTCGAAATATTGCATTTAAGAAAATGTCGGTATGTGTGTATGTATGTATGTATGTATGTATGTATGACTGTGCCAAATTTACAGAAATTCCTATAATTTCCGAACTGATCAACCAAATCTTAACGAATTATATATGAAATAAGGGTAGAAAAAACTGAAGACTATAATAGAATTAATAAAAATTGCTAATAATGAAAGAGTTACCGATTTCTATCTAAAAGAATCTACATAATTGCCCTAATTTCCGTAAATTTTGAGATATTGAGCTTAATTTTTTTAGAAATCCCCGTGTGCTTTAACTTTCGCAAATATTGAGATATCGGGATTAATTTTGAGAGTAGAGCTTTTGAGAGCTTCTTTATTTGTTTTGCTTCCTCATAGAGGAAGCTTTGTTTTCGTAAATTCGTATATGAAACTTTGATTGCGTATAAAGTTGGCTCTAATCAACCAAATTTAATAGAATTATATATTATGGCTGCGTTTCGCGCGTGTGTGTGTGTGTGTGTGTGTGTGTGTGTGTGCGCGCGCGCGTGTGCGTGTGCGTGTGCGTGCGTGTGCGTGCGTGTGCGTGTATGCGTGTGTGTTCGCGCAAGCGCGCGACACTCGCACCTTTATAAAACTGAACGGTCAGCAAACGCACGCAAACGTGAGCTCATGTTTTGATGTACATTGTCAGCATATCTTCTTCACATGCTGTTAGCATGCTGTTGCGTCTGCAAACTTGCATCACTGAGTACCGATAGGCAATGTTCAAATAGATGCTTTGACACGCATTCGCACGCCGAAAACAATCGTAACTAAAAAGAAGCATCGACTGCTACTTTCGGTTGTTTAATATATATAGACAGCCAACTTCTAAATGCTACGATTGTAGAAACACCAACTACTTATGTGTTGCTGAGTTTTTATCGTTCTTTCTATTTAACGATAGTAAAAAAATAATTGGGATATCTCCGGACAAAAATTCTGACTTTTTGTTTTATTTTTAAACGGTTTTTTCCCAAAATATATCAAACGTTTTTTCTTCATTGCAACGCATTACAAGTGCAATATTGTCTCCATAATCGCTATCGCTATACGCAGTCTGATAATAAAATATTATCATGGCTTACAGACGTCGAATTCATTGTTATGTTTGCGATAATGCTTTTCAAATTCAACAAATGGCACGAATCAACGGCGATGATAATCCAATTAAAAGACAAATCGCTATTTCTAGACGAGATGGACTGGGTAAGGAGTATCTTTATATGGATAATGAGAGTCGACTATGCTTTAATTGCAATCAATCTATTGTAAATGAAATAGAACAGATTGAACTTGATCCAACATGCCTTCGACTCAACGTTGTTACTCAAACCCAAAATAATTCCTGTTTATTTTGCAATTCCGTTGTAAATGTTAGACGACTGTCGTTAGAATCCAGGGTGAATGTCTTTGTTCTGAAAAATATTTATATTCCTGAATATATAAAATGTTGTGACCGACATTTGGATAATCGTGGATTTATTTTACCGTTATTGTTGTCAGACTTGCTATTTATCAATAGGCCATTTGTAATAAAAGGACAACAACTGCAAGTGTTCTTACAAGTTCTTCGTGATGTAGCAAACAATAATAATCATTATGAAGATGAAAACAGTTTTACGGAGGATGAGTTTAAATCTATAGCACCCATTACAAAACAACAGTTTCAAGAACTGTATACATATTGCGATCCTGTACCCCAAGAACATGGTATTAGAAACGTTTCTAAGAAAGATCTTTTAACTTTTCTGTGCAAACTACGACAAGGATTATCTGACGAATTTCTTAGAGTATTGTTTCAGTATCCCTCTAGACAAACGGTGAGTCTTGCCATTTCCAAAGTTCGGCAGTCTTTACTAAAGAGATTTGTTCCTGATAATATTGGTTTTCAGGCTATAACTCGAGAGGAATATATAATGAGACATATAACACCTTTTGCAAACGAATTATATAATCCCCAGCCAGATATTCCGAAAGTGATTGCTTATATTGACGGGACTTATTCTTATATTCACAAAAGTAGCAATTTTCGTGTTTTACGACAAACGTACTCGATGCACAAAGGTCGACATTTAGTAAAACCTGCTCTCATAGTTGCTCCAGATGGGTACATACTAGCTATTCAGGGCCCTTACTTTTCTGACTCTCGTAACAATGATGCTCAAATGCTAAACAACGAGTTTCAACGCGATGCGGAAAATATGAGAGGATGGTTTCACGATGGCGACATTTTCATATTAGATCGTGGATATCGAGATGCTCAGCCATTACTTCGCGAATTAGGTATTGAGTATAAAATGCCAGCCTTTCTTGAACGTAACCAGAAACAACTATTCACCGAAGAAGCTAACGAGTCTCGATTGGTAACAAAAACAAGGTGGATAGTTGAAGCTAGAAATGGGCATATTAAGTCTATGTTCAAGTTTTTTGATCATGTAGTTATAATGCCTCATCTTCATCATCTCGGTGAATTCTATAACATTGCGGGTGCTTTAATTAACAGATATCACCCTTTAATTTTTATGGAAGGAGTTAATGCAGAGTTAGCAAGAGAACTTTTGGATAAGTCGAGAGAGGTTAATATTGTGCAAGCGCGAGTTGAAGCAGAAAGGATGTGCTACAGAAATGCACAATGGGTACATCTGCACGAGGGACAATTACGAGATTTTCCACGCCTAGCATTAGAGTGTTTATAAGATTTGACCGTCGGTATATTTCAGGTTCGCCTAGCAAGATCTTACATTCAAGATAAGATGCAGCGTGATGCACAAGAAGAGTTTCAATTGGATTCGCTATTTGACGAACCAGGCTTCATAAGGGTGCGAGTGTTTTCACGGTTCCGTAATGCAACAAAACATCAAATATTTATAGCTTACGATATGAGAGATGAAGACGACGTAGATGATGGGAGGAAGGCGATATTAGGTTATTACTGCACCTGTAAATCAGGCGCAAGAACTGTGGGTACATGTGCGCACGTAGCCAGCGTGTTATGGTATTTAGGATATGCGCGACACCAACCCAACGTTCGTTACCCCTCTTCATCAATATTAAATAAAATATTAGATGCTGCTGAGAGACCACCACAACAGGATCTGAATGTTGAGGAAAATGAGTGATGTGGAGTCTAATGAAATAAGTGATTTTAATTGTGTATCAATTAAAATCACTTATTTCATTAAGCCACACACACACACACACACACACACACACACACACACACACACACACACACACACACACACAGCAGAGAGGGTTTGGAGTTATTAAATACTACGGAAGTGACGAACCGTGGGGTCCTTATCTCTGCTGACACACGCACACACACGCACACACACACACACACACACACACACACACACACACACACACACACACATGGGACCAGCCCCCTACCACGTCCATGTCGTTGGTCCTGGGTTATGCTAAGAGTAGGGATATAGTACTCGCGCAGACCCTATTTTTTCGTATTTGACTGGCTATAGCTCAAAAACTGTTCATTATTTAGCTTTGTGCATTACAGTTTTTGTTCAGTAGGTCATAAGCTACAACATATTAAAAAATTACCCGATTTCACCGAGATCCAATTTCCTATATAATTAGTGCGGGGTCCTTTCTATAACTCCCGAACTGATCAACTAAATCTTAACGAATTATATATGAAATAAGGGTAGAAAAAACTGAAGACTATAATAGAAATAATAAAAATGGTAAATATCTATAAAAGGTCAAACCTCACCGATGACCTTGACCTTGACATATGTTGTCAAGGTCACCCTCCTGAGTGACCTTCAAAAGATTTTAGCCGGCGGTCATTGTTCATTAAAAAGTTATAAACAAAAAAAATTTAAAAAATATAGCAGCTATTTTGAGTACTAATAGACATAAATAATTGATATTTATGTCGAAATAGTATATGTATGAACGAAGGAAAATTATTTAAAGCAGTGAATTGTTGATATATTGAAAGGAAAGTTATTTAAAGTAAAGAATAGAGACATGGTCAAACCTCACCGATGACCTTGACCTTGACATATGTTGTCAAGGTCACCCTCCTGAGTGACCTTCAAAAGATTTTAGCCGGCGGTCATTGTTCATTAAAAAGTTATAAACAAAAAAAGTTTGAAAAATATAGCAGCTATTTTGAGTACTAATAGACATAAATAATTGATATTTATGTCGAAATAGTATATGTATGAACGAAGGAAAATTATTTAAAGCAGTGAATTGTTGATATATTAAAAGGAAAGTTATTTAAAGTAAAGAATAGAGACATAGGTTAGTTGACGCGCTTTAAACACTTAAATACTTTTAAAGCGCGTCACTGGCTTTACGCAACATCTCACCTATTTTTTTCACCGATTTCTGAAATTTGACCCGCGCGGAGCGCGGGCGACAATGTATGTGTAGGTAAAGCGCGCCACGAACCCATGTGACCACAGGGGGCGACAGTAAACCTAGGAGTGTCGACATATTTATTAGTCATTTATGCCTTCCAATACTCAAAATAGCTGCTATATTTTTCAAACTTTTTTGTTTATAACTTTTTAATGAACAATGACCGCCGGCTAAAATCTTTTGAAGGTCACTCAGGAGGGTGACCTTGACAACATATGTCAAGGTCAAGGTCATCGGTGAGGTTTGACCTTTTATAGATATTTACCATAAAAATTGCTAATAAAGAAGGGGTTACCGATTTCTATCTAAAAGAATCTACATGATTGCCCTAATTTCCGTAAATTTTGAGATATCGAGCTTAATTTTTTTAGAAATCCCCGTGTGCTTTAACTTTCGCAAATATTGAGATATCGGGATTAATTTTAAGAGGAGAACCAAGAGACAAAGGAGAGGAAAGAGAGGAAGAAGGAGAGAGAAGAGAGAGGGAGAGAGAGTGGAAGGGAAAAGGAAAAAAGAAGGGGAGAGAGAGAGAAAGAGAGAGAGAAGGAGGGAGGGAAATGAAGAGGAAGGGAGAGAGGAAAAGAGGAAGAGAAAGAGAGAAAGAGAGAGAGAGAGAGGCAGAGAGAGGCAGAGGGGGAGAGGGAGAGAGATAGGGGAGAAGAAGAGCGAGAGAGAGAGAATTGGTGAGAATAAGAAAAAATGGCTGTAAAATGCGAAGAGACAGAATTAGGTCGACAGGATATGAATTTAAAAAAATGGATGAGGATAAAATTGAATAATAGGACATGAACAAAAATCAGAGAGAATCAGAGAAAATAAAAAATATGAGAGAAATGAAGAGAAGACAATGAGCGAAAATGAAACATTATGAGTGAGAACAAGTAAGAATAAAGAAGAATGAGAGATGATAAAACAGTAAAATGCAATAAAATTAGAAAAATAATGCAGAATAGATGAGAATGAAGGGAACTATATAAAGATAGTGGAAGGAGACTACATAAAGATAGTGGTGAAAGAACGTAACTGAGAGTGAATCAAATAAAATAAAACAATATGAGATAGAATGAGTAAGAATAAAAAAGATTGAAAAAATACAAGGAAATCTGAAAAATAAAATAATATGTGATTCATTAATAAGAGAGGAAGAGGGACTTTCGGTGTAGGAGTGGAAGCGGGTGGTTAGCGGAAGGATAAAGCGGAGAAAGAGCTCAAAAAGATGAGAAGTAGAATAGGTAAGGTGGCTAGCACAGGGAGAGAGAGAGAGAAGTGCGAGTTTATGTAGTGAAGGGAGTACAGATGAGTATTTTAAAAGAAAAAGAGAGGAAGGGGGAAGAGAAGAGGAAAAAGAGGCGTTTAAAAGGAGTAGAAAAATGGTGAGATCGCCAGAGGGGAAAGAACAGATAATAGAAATAATGAGTAAACTGATGGAGGAAATACGGGAAATAAGGAAAGAACAGAGCAAGGGATAGAAGGTAGAAAGCAAGAAAGAGAAAGAAATGATAAGAGATGAGATTAGGAAGATGAGGGCGGATGTGGAGGAGAGAAAAGTGAAATCGTAGAAGAAAAGGGAGGAATTGAAGAAGGAGATAGGAGAGTTGAGAGGAAGGCTGGAGAGTATAGAGAAGGAGAGAGATGGGAGGAAGGAAGGGCAGGGAAAAGTGAAAAAGGAAGGAAAGTGGGAGATAAGAAAAAGAGATAATTAAAGCAATGGAAGCGAAGGTAAGAGAGCTGGAAAGATAAAGAGAGTTAGAAAAGAGAGACAGAAAGAGGAACAATGTAGTAGTGAAAAGGGTGGAAGTAGAGGAGGGAAGGCGAAAGAAAGCGATAAAGAAGCTATGGCTAGAGATGGGGGTGGAGGGAGGAATAGAGGAAGTAAAAGAGATAGAAAGAAAGACGGGGAAAGAGAAGATGGTTTTAGTTAAGCTAAAAGATAGAGTAAGAAAAAGAGAGGTAATGCAGAGGAAGAATGTGTTGAAAGGGAGGATGGAAAGAATAGAGGATGACATAACAATGAATTTAAGGAAAAAAATGCAATGGAGCCTAGAGAGGATAATTGAAAAGGAGAGAAGGAATAGGAGGAGAGCCTGGGTAAAGTACAGAAAGATTTAGATAGAGAAATGAGAGAGGAGCAAGAAAAAGGAGGGGCAAAAAGGAGGAACAGAGGAGGAGGGAAAGAGTAAAAGAGAGGGAGACAAAAAAATGAAAAAAGACTGTAGTGAAGTGGAAGGAGAAACAATGGGAGGAGAGGGCAAAGAGAAGAGAAGGAAAAAAAGAGTAGGGAGAGAGAAAGTGTGGTAAGGCTGAGAGGAGGGAGGGAAAGGAGTCAGAGAAAGTGGGGAAAGTAAAAAGGAGTGAAAGAGAAGAAAAACAGGGGAAAAAGGAGGAAGGGAAAAAAGAATGCAGGAAAAAAGAGGGAGGGGGGAAGAAACGAAAAGGAAGTCTAAAGATAGGCTTTTGGAATGTAGCGGGAGTGAAGGGAAAACAGGAAGGGTTTTGGGAAAGAATAAAAGATTGGGATGTTGTGGGGTTGGTGAAGACGTGACTGGAACAGGAGAAATGGGAGAAAATGAAAAATAGGGTGCCAAAGAAGTTCAACTGGAGGATACAGGGTGCAAACAAAGAAAGAGTTGGAAGAAAAGGAAGGGCAATAGGTGGGATAATGATGGGAGTCAGAAAAGAGTTAGAAGAAAAAAAAGAATGGGTGGAGGGGAAGGTTTAATGATTATGAAAGTAAGATGAAAGGAGAAATGAAAATTGGCAACAGTTTACGTAACCGGCAACTTGGACAAAATGAATGGGTAAGATAAAATCGGTATAGGAGAAGGAAGGGAAAAAGGAGAGATGGATAGTGAAGGGCGATTTCAATGCGAGAACAGGGGAGAAAGGAGCGCTGGAGGATGGAAAAGAGGAAGTTGAAAGAAAATTGAAAGGTAAAATGATAAATAGGCAAGGGGGAGGGCTGATTAGATAAGTGGAAAAAGAAAAGTAGGGAATTATAAACAGAAAAAAAAAGGGAGATGAAGAGGGGGAAGTGACTTACAGGAGGAAAGGGGGAAACAGTGATCAATTACGCAATAGGAGATGGGAAGGCTTGAGAAAGAGTGACAAGATTGGAGGTGGGGTGTGAGGTAGATTTGGATCACTAATCAGTAGCAACACGGGTGGATAAAGGGGGTGTTGGTAAAAGAAGAAAGACAATAGCGAAAGAAGAGGGGTGGGTGGAAAAAACGGACTGGTCGGAAGAGGCGAAAGAGTAGTTTAGAAGAAGAACGGAAGAGGTAGAAATAGGTAGAAGGGCAATAGACGAAGAGGTCGAAAAGTTGACAGAAAGAATTAAGAGAAAAGTAAGGGTAAGAAGAGTAAAAAGAGGGGCAGAAGGAAAGAGAGGATGGTGGAATGGGGACTGTAGGAAGATGAAGAAGGAAGTAGAAATGTTATTGAGAGACTAAAAAAGAGAAAAAAAACACAAAAAATATTATAAAAAAGAAAAAAAAGAGTATAAAAAATGTGTGAAAAAAAAGAAAAAAAAGAAAAAATCTACTAGAAGAGGAAAGAGAGGCGAAAACAGAGAAGCAAGTGCGGAAAGTAATAAACGAGAAAAGGAAAAAAGGATAGAAATTAATAAGAAGATAACAATAGAGGAGTGGGATAAATACTTTAGAGAGATGTTAGAAGGAACGGAACACAAGCGAAGGAGAAGGAGAGGTGGCAGAACAGGGGGCGGAAAGGAAGTAGAGAAAGGGGAGGAGGTAGAAAGAGTGCTGAAGAAAGGTAAAACGGTGGGAGAGGACAAGATAGGAAATGAAGTGTGAATTTATGGGGGAAGTGGTTTAAGAAAGGAGTTATGGGAAATATGCAGAAGAGTATGGAAAGGAGAGGGTTTCTCAGAGGCGTGGAAGGACGGAGTAGTGATTCGGATAACGAAAAAAAGGGGCAAAAGAGGTGAGTGAGCATAGAGGGATTACGCTGATGCCGACGGCGTACAAAGTGTATACGTCGGTATTAGCAAATAGGTTGAGGGAAGAGATGGAGGAGAAGAGGATGATAACAGGAAACCAGGCAGGGTTTAAGAAGGGGAGAGGAGTGGTGGACAACGTTTACACACTGCATTATGCAATAGGGAAGCGATTAAAGAAGAAAAAGAAGGTGGCTGCTTTTGTAGATCTAAGGGCGGCATTTGATTCAGTGGACAGTTGGGTTTTGGAAAGATGTTCGAAAAAAACAGGGGTAAATGAGAGGTTGAAAAAGAGAATCATGGAAATATACGAGAAAACAAGAAATGTAGTGAGGGTGGAGGAAAAATACAGAAAAAAATTTTGAGTCCAATGCTGTTCAACTTACTGGTGGCGGACATACAGATAAAACTGGGAAGAGATAGAATGGGAGGAGTACAAGTAGGAGAAGGAAAACTAAGGGTACTATGGTATGCGGACGATGTAGTAATTCTAGCAGAGGATGAGGAGGGAATGAAATGGTTGTTGAATAGGTTAGATAGGTATTTAGAGAGGAAGGGGTTGAAATTGAATGTAGACAAGACAAACATAGTAAGGTTTAGGAAAAGAGGTGGAGGCAGAAGAAAGGAAAATGGTGATGGAAAGGTAAGAAATAAAAAAAGGTGAGGGAGTTTAAGTATCTAGGATTCAGTTGGAAGGGGGCAGAAGTCAAAGGTGAGAGAGAGGGTAAAGAAAGCAATGGGGGTAATGAGAAAAGGGGGAAGTGGAGAAAGGAAAAAAGATAGGATGGGAGGAAGTAGAGAAAGTGCTGAAAAGGAATTACTAATAATTTATTAGTAATTTATTTGTTTAATAATTTTATGGTATTATAAATATATTATTTAATGTTATAAAAAACTAAAAAAGGAAATATTAATCTTGCTCAAAAATATTTCAGAGATGTACTTGGTTTTATTGTGGTTTCTTTTTCATTGTTAATTTTAGTTTGTATTGTCAAATTAAAATTGATTTGAATTTAGATTGCGTAAATCAATAAATATTAATTAGATCTTATTTATACATAATGCAGTTATATATATATATATATATATATATATATATATATATAGCATCATTATTTTATTTTACTATAATATAGCATTTTTTATATTTTTTGTAACTTAAAAAAATATGCTTATTAGAAAAAAAACATACAATATGCTTATAATTAGCAATAAAATAAAATTATTATAAAAAATATTTAAAAAAATAATAATAAGAAAAGTAGACCGTTACAATATACAATCAAATTAGAATAAAATGCCATACGGTCCAAGCTTAGATCTTTGACAGCCTAATATTAATTTCTGTGTGTATGTATACATATATTTTTTCAACTTATTTAACTGCGCGCCGATTTTTTGTCGGATTTGACTGAAACACAGCTATTGTTGGAACATTAAAACCCTTCCCTCCCCGGAATTAAATCGACTTTATTTAATTACATAAATTAATTTTATTATCTAAAAATAATAATAATTTATTTAACGGAATGTGACGGGAAATTAGAAAGAAAAGTGGACACACAAAGAGGAAGGTAAGATTGTACTAATAGATTATATTTTAGTAAATGAAGAAAAAATAGGGGAAATTATAGGGGTGATGGAAATAAGAAAGATGGAGGTAAAAAACATTGAAAGTGTAAAATGATTCTAAGTGGAAGGATAGAAGAAGAGATAGTGAAGAGTTAGGAAGAACTAAAGAAGAAAAAGAAAAGGAGGAATAATGGAATAATGAATGTAAAAAGTAAGGAGGAAAAAAAAGATGGAGAGCTGAGGAAGGGGAGAAAAAAAGAGATACCGGATGAAAAAATTAGAGTGTAATAACTCTTATATAAAAAATAAAAAAAAGAAAAAAAACAAAATATGAGAGAGATAGGTACGTGAAGTAAGCAGAGAGGGAAAAGGAATGGGAGGTGGTGACGATTAGATATTAGTATAGTAGAGGAGAAAAAGGAATGAATTAACAGAGAGAAAAATAGTGGAATGGGATAAATATTTTAAAATAAATAATAAAGAAATAAAGAAAAACAAAACAAATAAAGAAAAATAAATAAATAAATAAACAGATAAATATAAATATAAATATAAATATAAATATAAACAAAATATTAGGGATGGTAAAAATAAAAAAAAGAATGGCGGTGAAAAAGATTAAAAGAATGAAAGAAGAGATAGTGAAGAAAAAGGGAGAGCGGGAGAAAGAAAAGCAAAAGAGGTATATAGTGGGATAAAGAATGTGAAGAGTAAAGTGGAAAAAAGAAAGATGGGAACGAAGGACGAATATGTAATAGATTATCTTTCGATAAATAAAGGAGAAAATAAGAAAAATTAGTAACAAAGAACGAGTATGTGATAGATCATCTTTCAGTAAATAAAGTAAAAAATAAAGAAATTAGAGGTAGTGGTGGAAATATTGAAAAAAATGGAAGAAGAGATAATTAGTGAAGAAAAAGGAAGAATGGGAGAAGTAAAAGCAGAGGGGGGATAACGAATGTGAAGTGTAAGGAAGAAAATGAGAGCCGAGGAAGCGAAGTGTGATAAGTCTTATGCGAAAAGTAAAAAGAAAGTAGAAAACAAAATATGGGAGAGACAGATATGTGAAGTGAGCGGAGAGAAAAAAGAAGCGAGAGGTGGCGAATGGACATTGGTACAGTGGATGAGAAAGGGAATACATTTTAACGGAGAGAAATGGTGATGTGGGATGAGTGTTTTAAGGTGAATGGAACGGAAAAAGTTTAAAGCGCGCGTGTGTGCTAGTCTATCTATAATAAAAAAAGTCATGTTTACCGAGAAGTGAGCTTTGCGAGTCGAATATCTCGCACGTAGTGTTGCCGCTTTTCCGCGTGCGTGATTGGCTGGCGCGGTCGAGATTGACGGCGATCGCGATATCGCGGCGAGTTTCGCGTGTGTAATTTTAATCGTGCGATGTGACGTGTGGGTGTTCGCGTGGTGTCTCGAGAGGTTAGTAGTATTTTTTTTTAATATGATGATGAATATATGTGTGTGTGAATATAGTTAAATAAATATATATATTATAAATTATATTTTTTAATATCTTTTAACGTTATCTTCAATGTTTTTCATCATAATAGAAGTCAATGACGTGTGCTCGCATGGTGTCTCGCGAGGTTATAATAATAATACATGATATATGTATATTAGTAGGTAAATAAATATATATATATTATAAATTATATTTTACATATTAACATTTTTTAACGTCATCTTTAATGTTTATAACAAGGTCAAGTGTAACTGCAGTATTTCGATATTGATTGACTGTCCGTATTGTGTGAAAATCTGTAGTTGTTACTGTTACATAACTTTAGATTTTTGAGTACGAGTAATGAATATTGAAATATAGCTCATATATATGAATTATAATTAATTGAACTTATTATTACAGATCAAGTTACATCGAGTAAGAGAGAGAGGGAGAGAGAGAGAGAAGAGAGAGAGAGAGATGGTTTCGTTTGTCTTTTTGAAGAGTACGTAAAAAGCTTTCAATGTCGTTTAGAAAACTTTATTAGGTACGTACGTTAGTATCAAAGTATAATTATTTCATATAGGTTATGTTTTGATATTTATTGCTTGCTCGTACAAATCTAAGGTATACGTTACAGTAACTATATAGATTTTTAATACAGACAGTAAATTATATTTATCCTTATAATAATATATTTTATATATAAGCATATGTAAGTAATAATTATTGTGTAAGGGAGGACGATCAGGATTGCAGGTTAATGGATTAAACGGGTCAAACTCGATAAAACGCAATATATTTATTGAAAGGATCCGCGCGTTACTGTTACAACTTGCTCGTACGCTGGTTGTACAAGAAGTAAATTTAACAGGGAATGTCTCCCTCGCAAAAGACTCGCAACCAATCACCGCACGCATGCATCAGCCAATCACAGCACACATGCATCCACCAATCCGAACGCTCTAAGTGGCGCCAGGCGCGAGTGTACCTACGCGAGCGCCTCGCAAATAAGCGCGGGAGATTCAAACGGGTTTTACGGCCTTAATCACCGTTTACAGTTCGGCCATTCCTGACGGAGCCTTCGACCTCGAAGGGTTGCAAATTATATAATGTGTAACGTAATACAAAATGTAAATCATAATACAGGAATGTAACATCGAGTGTAATTAAAATGTAATATAATATTGCAAAGTAACGTAACTTGTCTTCTAATACAAATTGTAATAATTAACATAAAGAAAAATTTAGACTGTAAGAGATTTGAAGAAAAGAAAATTAAATGAAAATTCCCTATTTTAGGTGATAAATGAATGCAATAGTTAATCTTTAAGGTTTATTGACAGGTTTCATCCACGGTTTCATCCTGTCTGGAGATAAAATCGAATTATATGGTTTCTGTGAGATATTGAAACCTGGAATGTCTGTAATGACGTATCTATTTTTGTTAAGAACTTTGGCCACTAAATATGGACCTTTATAGGAAGGTTTAAGTTTCTTTTCTTCCCCTGGCTTAGTAACAGTATTTCTAACGAGTACATAATCCCTTTGGTTATACACGGAGGGTTTTTTGTGACGTTCATCTTAGTACACCTTGTTATAATTCTTAATATTTTCGGCCGCTCGTAATGCTAATTCTCGACTATCTTCTCGCTCGGCCTCAAAATCTAAATCTGTTTTTGCTAGGTTTTTTAAAAATCTAATTAATTCCACATTGGGATGGTTACGCAAATCGTATCCTAATAATATTTTGGACGGAGTCGCTTTAAGCGCAGTATGATACGTGTTATTAATAGTATATTGTACGGCATCTATATGGTTATCCCAATTTTGCAGGTCTTCGCCTATTCTACAAAGTGATGACTTAAGAAACCTGTTTACTCGCTCCACCAGACTATTAGCCCATGGCGCTGCTACGGCTACCAATCTATGGGAAACGTTTCTTTGCTGTACGAATGAAGCGAATTCTCGTGATGTAAACGCGGTTCCTCGATCCGAAACAATTGTTTGCGGATTGCCAAAAGTATTGAAAATATCAGTTAGGTTCTTAATGGCTTCTTTAGAGCCTGTTGACTTAGTTGCAAATAACCAAGTGAAACGAGAAAAAGCGTCAATAACTAGAAAAATATGTTTAAATCCGTCTTCCGTTTGATTCAACGGTCCAAAATGATCAATATGTATGATTTCTAAAGGAAGGGTAGGGTTGTCAGTAATTTGAAGTTCACCTTCTCTTACATTAGAAGATGCGTTAGCTAAAAGGCAATTTAGACAGTTGTCAATGTGAGTTTGAACTCTTTTCCGCATTGATGGAAACCAATATTGAGCTAAGATGCCTTGAACAGTTTTCTCTGTTCTGCAATGTGATACATTGTCATGGTAGATTCGTATGATATTCGGTACCATTGACTCTGGGACTGCAAAAAGTAATTTATCTGAATATTTCCGGAATACTAATCCGTCAACAATAGTGAATTTCTCATCATCTTGTGTTTCCTCAAGTTTCTCAGCAATTAGTTTGTATTTGAGGTCTTGCAATTGTTTAAATTGAAGTTCTTTAGCTAATGAGAAAAAATCGATAGAAGCGACGACACGGCTAAGTGCGTCTACGTGAAGCATTTTCTTTCCTTCGCGGTGCTTTGTGTCAAAGTCGTAATTCTGTAATTCTAGTGTCCATCTAACAATACGTGGATTGATTTGTGTTTTTTTCATCGCAAATACTAAGGCATTGCAGTCAGTAACTACCGTAAACTTAATACCCGATAAATAAATATGAAATCGTTCTACGGAACGTACTATAGCAAGCATTTCCAACTCGAAACTATGATAGTTGGCTTCTGCCTTATTTGTGGACTGACTAAAGAAAGCTATTGGAGCCCACTTGCCCGTGTCTTGCTTTTGTAAAAGAATACCTGCGACAGCTATAGCGCTAGCATCTGTGTGTAGTTCAGTAGGTAAATTAGGATTGTATATCCTTAAAACGGGATATGAGGCAAGTTTGCCTTTAAGAGTATTGAAAGCTGTCAAACAATCTTCATCGAACTTAAAGTCGGAATTCCTTCGTAGTAAATTCTGTAAAGGTTTGGCTATTGTAGCGTAATTATTGATAAATTTCCGAAAGTAATTTGTTAATCCTAGAAATCTTTGAAGTTCGACTAACTTACGGGGTTTAGGAAAATTCTGGACTGCATCTACGTGACGAGGACTTAGCGTAATACCTTGATCCAAGATAACATATCCTAAATATTCAATTGATTTTCTTAAGAACTTGCACTTACGTAAGTTCATCGTGAACTGATAACTTTTTAATAATCTGAGTACTTCTCTTAAAATTTCAAGGTTTTCTTGGACTGATGAAGTGGCAATTAATATGTCATCCATATAGACAAAAACTTTTCCGGTTCTAATTGATTTCTTTAAAATTTTAATCAGTCTTTTCTGAAACTTCTTGGGTGCTTCGCAATATCCGAACGGTACACGTAAAAATTCGTACTGACCGTCTGGGGTAGCAAATGAAAAATATTTAGTAGAATCTGGATGAACTTTGAGTAAATAAAAGCTATCTT
Organism: Temnothorax ravouxi; assembly: GCA_030770255.1. Taxonomy (NCBI): domain Eukaryota; kingdom Metazoa; phylum Arthropoda; class Insecta; order Hymenoptera; family Formicidae; genus Temnothorax; species Temnothorax ravouxi. Next base: position 23,259 of record JASTWP010000749.1, read on the forward strand.
TTAAATCGATAAGGGTGAAAACAGTTTTCCCATTTAACTGAGATAGGTGATCTTCAATCAAAGGAAAAGGACAATTTTCTTTATGAACTCGGTCGTTCAATGGACGTAAATCAATGCATAATCTTATCGAACCATCTTTCTTTTTGACGGGAACGATACGCGCACAATAAGGTGATTCACTCTCCTTAATAATTCCTTTTTTCAATAAATCATCAATAATTTTACGAATTTGAAGCTTTTCTTGCCAGGCAAGTCGTCTGGGTGAGTACGAGTAAACAGATTCATCTTTTAATTTAACTTTTACAGTGTAATCATCTTCGACAACAAGAATATGCGCTTTCGCGATTTCTTCTAAAAGCTGAACTAATTCGTTTTTAATATGATATCCGAAATCGGTCTCGATACTTTCGAATTCAGAATTCGATTTAGTAGGACATTCTTCCGTAATTTCAGTGGAAGCTACTTCTGAGAAAAGGCGTAATCTTTCGTCTAAATTACGAGTCGATGGTTTTATCAAAACCGTTATATCGTGTCTGTCTAGAAAATCCCAACCAATGATTATGTCGGCTGACGTTGGATTTTATAATTCATTACATGTAATTCGATAGAATTAGAACTATCTGGCAAAACTTCCAGCGAAATTGTGGAATTTACAATACCTTTAATATTAAGAGGTTCTCCGTTAACGGCTTTATATTCCGAACTAGCGGTAATCGCACAATCCGAAAGAAATCTATCATAAGTCAATTTATTGATTAGAGAAATTGGACTGCCTGTGTCCAATAGAGCACAAAGTTCGCATGGCAAATTATTGAGCTTTGTTACCTTGATTTTACTGCCATTTGTCACAATTTTGGGAGCGCTTTTTTGTACTACCGCAATACAATCTGACGATGTAGAATCAGGTTCTTTCGACGGCGTTTCTGCAACGGCAGCGACTGTGGCACTCGGTTGCACCGGTTTCTGGGTTGATTCCTTTCTCTTGAGTCGACAACACTCTTCCTTGGTGTGTCCCTTAAAGCGGCAACGTGCAGAAGGCTTCTGTGTCCTTGTTCTTCGCGTGAAGATCTGTTTTCGAAGCGTCTTCCGGCTTAGGCTTCGACTTGTCCCATTTGTTTTTGAATGTCGGTGACTTCTTTTGATTGAAAGGGCGACAAGTGAGCGCGATGGGATGCATCTGCTCGAGAAAGTCGTCTAGAGAATCGGCTTTGAGCGAAATTGCTGTCGCTCGAACGGACTGAATCATTATTCCGCTGGTGATGCAATGACGTATGTTTTCCTCGCTTAAATTGAGAGGTTGTAGAATCGTAACTACGTCCATGGCGTATTTTTGAAAATCTTCTTTGAAATGTAACCATTTCCTGGCCTGTGCTTTTCCCATGACGTCCGTAAATATGACACGTCTCTTGAAATGTCTAATAATTGCTGTCTTGAAGTCCAACCATGACCTGCTTACAGTACGTGGACTTAAGTTGAACCATTTGAGTGCACTTTTGACCAACTTTGAGGTGGCGGCAGATAACATGGCCACCTGAGGCAAACTATGATCCTCGGCGATGCCTTCTATACGGTCGATCCACACTTCGACGTTTTCTTCTTCCGAACCTCCAAAGTTGGGTATCTGCGATAACAGGAATTTGGTTGCATTCGTCGTTATTGACGAAAATTCTGACATCTGCGAGTTGACACTTCGAGGTGTTTCACTCGACGGGCCTTGGCGACCATTCTCTATACACGAGAGTAGTCTATTTATATTCTCCTGATGGAGTTTGTCCCGCTCTTGTTGCACTCTTTGCATTTCTTGTAAGGCTTCCTGCTGAAGTCTGTCTCGCTCCTGCTGAGCTCTCATTTGTGACGTAACCAATTCACATAATTGTGTGATGACTGGAGATGCTATCGGGGAATCCGCTTCGTCCGTTCGCTTTATCGGCGGCGGTATTTGTCTATTACTACGTTTACGCGGCAAGGCTATGCGTTTACGCGATGTAGTAACTTACGATAATTCACCTAAATTATCATAACTTACGATAATTCACTCCGCGTAAACAGGGGTGTCTAGCCGTGACTAAAGTGCGATAATAGCAGTAACTTACTCAAATTAGCTAATACTTTCCTTGCTAATACCTCGCGTAAACGGCAAATTTGATTGAGTGCAAGACAGTGCAAGAGTGCAAGAGAGTGCAGTACAACAAACCCCGCGCGACTTTCAAAGCTACTTTTTATCAGTGTCACCTGGAAGTATCATTAATACGAGTGTCGATAAAAAGCAGATAACAATTGCAGGTTAGTTACATTATATGAACAATAATGATATGATTTATAAAAATAATAAGTAGCAATGTACCTCACAACCGTAACTGTCATTATATTACGCATGTTATGTACTATACATTGAGGTTAGAGTGCTGGATACCACATTAAATATTTTTATAACTTGACATTTATTGCGGCTGAAAAGCATATTTACATTAATTATAATGTAGAATTTGAACTGATAACCTCTAAATCGTATTACGGACCCTACGGACCGGAGAGGAACCTATATACTTCGCGAATGCGTAAACGGCTCTCAAAAAGTATCGCAGAATACTACGCACGCATAAACGGCTCTCAAAAAGTATCGCAGAATACTACGCACGCGTAAACGGTAGAAAATTATGTAAGTTACTACATCGCGTAAACGCATAGCCTCGCCGCGTAAACGTAGTATGTGTGGTGTAGAGGAACCACGGGCTTGTTGCGTTTCCTCTGAAGCTAGTTGATCCATTCCGACGCGTTGTGAATGGTTAGTTTGGCCGGACAATGCCGGTGACGAGTACGTTCTGTTCAGCGGCGAATTGATGGGTACTGTGAAAGCCACTGATCGTGTTCCTTGTAGACTCGAGTCGATGATTATATCCAGACATCGACCGTGGTCGTCTGGTATATTTTCATATCCTAACTGACGTAGCTCCTTTTGAAGCTGAGGCAGCGTAAGGGCTTCCAATTGCGCGCGCGTATACGGCATCTTGGATTTAATTCTTCGGCACGCACTAGTTCTCCAATATGGCGGCTCAATTTGGCGCGAACCGCGAGGGTCGTAAAAGTGGCGCGCACGAATGTTCTGGCACTTCCGCCCGGCTCGTAGCAACGGCGAAGTGTTTTGAGACGGTAATTCCGCACTGCGTTATAAATTCTGCACAGCACGTAGCACGGCGAGAATGTTTAAAAACTTCCGCGCGGTTTTCAGCAACGGAAAAACGATTCTACACTGCGATGGCAAATCGAATGATGAAACGATCTTTACACGACACTCGGCAATAACGAGGTCGGTTGAGACTTCCGCACAGCTTGTAGCAACAGCGAAAGTCTGAGACTGTAAGGAACTTCCGCACAGCTCTTGGCAACGGCGAAAGGATGATGACGGCACGTATGGCGCGGCCGGTTAACTTCCGCACAGCTTTTGGCAACGGCGAAAGGCTGAGACTGTAACACGATTCTCGCGTAACTCGCACGACAAGATCAGTTAAGAACTTCCGCACTGCACACAGCAACGGCGAAAGGATGATGACGGCACGTATGGCGCGGCCGGTTAACTTCCGCACAGCTCTTGGCAACGGCGAAAGGCTGATGAAACGATCCTCGCACGCGCGCGGCAATGACGAGGTCGGTTAACTCCCGCACAGCTTCGGCAACGGCACGAATTCGCACAGCTCGTGGCAACGGCGAAATTCTGCTCAGCTTCGGCAACGGCAGAAGGGTAGAAACGATGCCCGCACAGCACTCGGCAACGGCGTGATCGGTAGAGAACCTCCGCACAACTCACGTAATGACGGAAGGATGATCGCGAATGTTCTGCACAGCTTCCGGCAATGGCGATCTTTTCGCGCGGCCTTCAGCAACGGCGATGATTGTTCGCAAATTACACACTTCGTGTAATTAATTGTGGTACCGGCACTTTTCCCGGATACTTGCGTGGACTGCTCGCGATCTGCGAGATTGTATCTGTTCGCGGGGCTCGCGAATGGCGTCGAATGTTCTCGGTGGTTCGCTTCCGCGTGGCAAAATCCACTCGAATCGGCTTTAAAAAAAAAATTCACACGCGAATCGCGTAATCGAGCTGAATCCCACTTCTGAGACTGTAAGGGAGGACGATCAGGATTGCAGGTTAATGGATTAAACGGGTCAAACTCGATAAAACGCAATATATTTATTGAAAGGATCCGCGCGTTACTGTTACGACTTGCTCGTACGCTGGTTGTACAAGAAGTAAGTTTAACAGGGAGTGTCTCCCTCGCATAAGACTCGCAACCAATCACCGCACGCATGCATCAGCCAATCACAGCACACATGCATCCACCAATCCGAACGCTCTAGGTGGCGCCAGGCGCGAGTGTACCTACGCGAGCGCCTTGCAAATAAGCGCGGGAGATTCAAACGGGTTTACGGCCTTAATCACCGTTTACAATTGCTTTTGCATTATGTTGTAATGATGTTGGGTTACATTCAATTAATGGAAGTATTTTAATATTTATTATTACATACTTGCATTGTGTGAGAACTCTTTCACTGGCTGAACGTAACACAATAAAACTGCAACATAATGCATACACTGAAGCAATGATTATATATTATGATATATTTCAATAATGAGAATTGTTTTTGTTTAAATAATTATCTGTGGATATAAGAAACTAAATTTTATGCGCATAATATATCATTTATTTTTGTTAGAGAGAAAAAAAATAAAGAGACTAACTATAAAAAAAGAGACTAATAGACTAATACAGAAAATAATATAACGTTTTGAATAAATTGTGATACACCGTTTGTTTCGATTCTGATCAGCTTTTTTTTAGGCATATCTTATAAGTTAGTCAATGGGTGATACGAGATACAAGTAAAAATATTATAATTGCCTACATGCATCAGAAATCTAACGATTGATTATACGTCCTTTAGGATTATACGTAGAGATACTTTGGACCGCAGTGAAGATCGTGTTCAGGATTTACCGCCAAAAAAGGTGGTCATCAGGGAGGTGCCGGTAATTCAGGGTATATGAGTGGCAGACAAGGTCGTCTTCCAACCTAACGTAGAGATCATAGATACGAATGTCCTTTTACTACTGATGATGAAGACACTGTTTTACAGCCAGCTTTTAATGGTAAGCGGTAGCTTCAAGAAATTTTGGTTCAAAGGTGTTCCCAATGATGTTCCTTTCTATTTACTTGAGAAAATTGAGTTTTTGATTTACAATTATTAGTAGAGTTATTTAACAACATTAGATTTTTACGTTTCAAAGCTGTGTTGATTAATAGCATCATGATGATAGCGAAAATGACTTGTTCGAATCTAACACGGTCAGATGTGCACAAGGAGTCAGGTTTTATTTCCGAATATACTTTTCACGTAATTTAGTGTCTTTTCTTTCTTTCTTTTTTTCTTTTTTCCTTTTTTTTTTAATTATTATATATATATTTTTTTTATGTACTTTTACTACAGTCTAATAAGCATACTATATTAAGCTTTACGATATGATATAGTAATAATATAATTATAGTAATCTGTTTATATGTTATTTATTTTTATATAAATGTGATGACTTATTACAGAGACGTTAAAAGAAGCAAAATACATTATGACTATAGTGATGGATCTCAATGTTATATCGCTCGTGCTTCAAATCATTTGTTTAGCAGGTACATTTCATTATATTTCTCATTTTACTTATAAAATATAATAATGCAATTATAATTAAATTTTGCGAATTGAATGAATATAGGTAACATTTTATCAAGGACGCTATTAGGCGGAAGAGCGGAGAGAAACGAATATCTGCTGTTATATGCTTTTAATTTGAAAGATTACATAACGCTGGATAAGAAAATTGAAAAGAAGGGGCGAAGCGATGGTGAGCTCTCAATATATTTTTATATATTGTCGTTATTACGAAACTAGATATATGTTAGATGGTTCGCGTAGGAAAAAAGCTGCGGCGTATGCTGGAGGCCTTGTACTTGATCCGAAGAAAGGTTTCTATGACAAGCTGGGACTGCTGATGGATTTCAATTTTTGGTATTATACAAGATGTATTAATCCGAGTATTATACAAGAGTACAATTTGCGTAAACAGGATTTTGTAGTAACTTACGATAATTTACTCCGCGTAAATGAATGATATATCGTAAGTTACTACAGAAGCAACGCTTGCGTAAACCTAGAATGTGTGTGTGTGCGTGTGTGTGTGTGTGTGTGTGTGTGTGCCGGAGTTTGATCAAAATAATTATTTATAAATTTTTCTGTTCATTGTTGCATTGCAGAAGACTACAATCGATGGCGAAGATGACAGTGAAAGCGAATTTGACTGGAGCAGCGATTCAGACTGTGAGAGCACAAGTAACGATGACCATACTATCAAAATATTCGCGTTTCATCAAAAAGTACGTTCTCTCAACCTATAAAATTGAGTAAAATTATTTTTTATTTAATAAAAAATAATAAATTTAACAATATATTTTATGATACCATAATTTATTTTTTATATAAGGTTTTAGCCCAAGAGGAGGACGATTAACCTGGCGACACGACTCGTGCTATTACATCACGATTACACGACGCACACGCACACATGACGAAGGCAAATATCAAAATATTCGCGTTTCATTAAGAGTACGTTGAGAAGTACGTTTTTTCATTGAATACAATTATTTTCTATTTAATAAAAAATAATAACAATATATTATATGACACCATAATTTTTTTTTACATATGGTTTTAGCCCAGGAGGAGGACGAGGATAAAGTGAAGAGGAAGGAGCAACGTAAAGAACACAAAGAAAAAGAACGAGAAAAGAAATGTAACGAAGATGATGGCAAAGGAAAGTGAGAAATCCTGGGTGGTGTGGCTATTCCCTCCAAGAAACCGAAGATGTTTGCTAAGGACGCAGAAATTAATATTGGTGCGGTGTTGAAGAAACTTTCTGAGATAATTACAGCTTGTGGTAAAAAACGCACGGACAGACGCAAGCAAATAGAGCTTTTGTATGAGCTACAACTGATAGGTGACGTTTATATTTTCAGCCTGGTTATATAATTGTAAAGATTAAGTTTTCCATTGTGTCTTTTACATTTGATTACAATCCAAAGGTTTCTGATGCTATAAAGTCGGAGTATTGGTCGAAGTACGTATTTGTGTATAAAATAGATCTATATATATATGTACGTATGTGTAATATAATTTATAAGCCGTCTAAAATAGAAGATTTAAAAGAAGCGAGTATGAAATAGATAAATATTTTTGTTATAGATTATTGGAGCCGTATGGTAATAGCGAAACAATAATGGAAGAAATGCAAAAGTTTGCAACGACGCTGTATAAAATAGATGATTGTGTGTTGACACTGGTGGAACGTTTCGATGAGGAATTCATAAAGTTGCTGAAGGAATGTGATTTACATAGTAATGAATACGTGGAAAGGTAATACTTTTTGAGATAAATTATGCGAAATATATTTGTAACACAAATATAAATACAGTTATAATTGATATATACATATATAGAGGGTTAAAGCCATAGTGGTGTAAGTCAATTTTTTTATTACTTTTTTTCTTCTTTCAACATATCTACATGTGTAGACTGCATCTATAAACTTAAGGATGTTTTATATAGTTAGGCAAAATGTAACGAAGTTGATGAAAATTTAATATCATATTCTGTATACTATTTCAAAGTTCGGGGTCAAATTTCAAATCGATTCACAATTTAGATAAAAAGTTATCAATTCTTGAAAATCCGTTTTACAAAGGATTTACAGAGAAAAGTGTAAACATTAAAAAATGTAACCAATATAATAATATTTTACACACAAGCAGATCATCAACAAACAAAAATATAGCAACAAAATTTGAAACAATTTACAACAATTTTTTTTTTGAAAATTTTTTTTGAAAAAAATAGTAGTAACAGTTATTTACATTCACTAAATTTACGTCTTTTACATTCTATTAGATGTTTCGTAACTATTTATATACATTTTTTTGTCTTTGGATCTCTGGAGAATTATATCAGAGTTTTTAATATTTCCTGCATACTTTTGGTTGGGACTGTGCCTATAAAACATCCTTAACTCAATAGGTTAAAAAAATTGACTTACACCATTATGGTTTTAACTCCATATATATATATATATATATATATATATATATATATATATATATATTATATATATAATGGGGTGAGAGAGAGAGAGAGAAAGAAAGAGAAACTTTATCTTGAACAAGATTGTGTAAACAGATGTGCAATGTAAAATTTTCCTTATGTTATATATATCGATGAATTTAATGTTCGAGAAGATCTGATGGGACTAGCTATTGGTACTTATAGTACAAATATTCAACAAGTGTAGAAAGTTGATGATTATTACAAACATAGAGTTAGAAAAAAATTCATGTACATTTAAGATATATGAAGAGGTAAAATAATAAAAATTATTATTGTTTCAAGAATATTGAGCATTATTGGCAATTTTTTCTAATTTTATTATATTCTTCAGTCTTTTTTGTCTCTATTTCATGTATACAATATCTCGAATCTTTAAGATTTAGTTGATTAGTTCTTGAGTTATAGACGTTTAAAATTTCGGGGATTCGGTATATACAGGGTGTCTGAGACCACTCGTCCACCTCTTTTCTTTCAAAAACTAAGCCTTTTATAGAAAAACGTTTTAGACGAAAATTGTATGGTTTTGAGGGGAACATTAGATGATGTCATTGATTTGAACTTGGGTGGTATTTTAAGGTCAGGTCAAGGACCCATCAGTTTCTTAAATAGAACCCCCTATTTTTTATTGCATATTCTTATAGCTTAGGTTGACAGCTTTCCAAACACTCTATAATTAAAGTATTTTTACATTAAGTACATTTCGAGTTACAAGGCTTGAAAATTACAGTATTGTGACATAATATTTTGTTAAGTATTTATAATTTAAATTCCTTACTTTTTATTTTTGCAACCAATACGAATTAATTAATGTAAAGAAAACACAATTTTCTTAAAGAAAAACTTGTGTAAATTGCTTATTGCATATTTATTATTTTCTTAGCTCTTCACGATTCGGAATGCTTGATTTGCGTGAGTCCCCTTACCTCTCACGATTCGGAGATGAATGTGCCCAAGTCTTTAATCCTGGCCGTGTCAGAGTATTAGGAATCGGTGCCACATGACAGAAGAAGAAGTCAATTGTAATGCCATATGAAGAAAATATCGCGTCAAAATGAAAACCGCTTTGATGGTAACTGAAAAATCTTCTTTGGCAGCATCTTTGGCCAATATATTGAGTAATGGACGATGTAATATCAAAAAACGTATGTTGATAACTTTATTGGCTTTTAACGGAAACATGTGTTTGCTGAATATGCGATTGATCAAATTCAATTAAAGAATCTGTGAATTGAGTTTTTCTACAACTTCAACATTCACTTTCTGCCTTTTAACTTTCTAGGAAAGCTTATGAAACGGTGTTTTTTGGCATGTTATAAAATAAACTGCAAATAAATTTAAATGTTATGTTTACATAAAATACATATATTTAAAAATATATACTATTATTATCTACTCTTTGAAAACATTTATTTTTTCAGATTTTTTACTGCACAATCGGTATAACAAATGTGTTAATGGAAAAAAATATTAACTAAATTAAAAAAACTAACAGTATAAAATAAACTATAGGAAAGAAGGCTGGCTGATTTTCGAGTTATAAAAAGATCATCAACTTTTAGTCTTCTTCAGAAACCTGATACATAAGAGATAATATTATACATAAAAAATAAAAAAAATTGCTAAAGATAAAAAGGATAAAGAATAAAGCCGCATACTTTGGACTGACTTTGCCAGAAACGTAGCTATAAGATCTACACTATGACATAGTATAGACCTTAGCTACAATTAATGTATATACGAGTTGTCAAAAATAGAATAAAATAAGTCAAGTAATAAAATTATTACTATTATCTATACTGTTGTTATTATTATCAAACAATATTATTTATTATTTGACAGTGTAAAATTGTAATGCATATATTAAAATTACATTAGGGCTAGAATATAAACCAGAGCCACAAGAATGCAATTTTTAAGATCTCAAGACAAGAATTAACCAGACCTTACAGAACGGAATTAAGGAGTCCAGATTACTGATTGAAATCAAAGTAAGAAAAGAAAAGAAAAGAGAGGGAGCCCTCTGCATTTGTCTACGAGATCAATTCTAGGGCTAGAATTTAAACCAGAGTCACAAGAATGAGATCAATTCCAAGATCTCAAGACGAGAATTAACCTTACAGCGCTCCTTGTACTATTACGATCAATGTCAATCTTCCAATATGGCGTCCCAAATAAAAATATCGGAAGGGCCCTGCTCGCTGGGACTCCTCGCCTCAATCCTCCCTCTCGGACGCAGCTGCCGCAGCTTTCCTTTTTCTGGCGGTGAGCTCTCCTTGGGAAGTCGAATCTCGCTCGGTTGGTCTCTAGAATACGTGCCGCTTAGCTCAATCAGTTACGAAAGAAAGAAAACGTACTCTTCTCGTCCGAAGAAACGCAGCAAGAGCGGCCATGACACTGAACGAGAGCGAGGAAGGAGGCTTTGAAAGTGGCGACTCACGCGCCATCTGAATGAAACGATCGGACGTTTGCAAAACGTGAAGGAATTCGAGCGTCAATTTGTTCTTAGGAGACCCAGGCAAACTCAGGTACACTCAGGTGCACTTTATGCACTAAGTGCACGTTAAACTGCACTTTAACCCGTATTTTATTTATTATAAATTTTTAAGAGCAAAACTGCAAAATCGGGCTCTTTAGGGTACTACAGATGAGCTTACTGATTAAGAATATCCTAAATTGAATAAGATTCATTCGATATTTTGGCTAAAATCTTGTTATTACGAATCCCGAACAAGATTTTAGCCAAAATATCGAATGAATCTTATTCAATTTAGGATATTTTTAATCAGTAAGCTCATCTATAGTACGCTAAAGAGCCCAATTTTGCATTTTTGCTCTTAAAAATTTATAAGAAATAAAATACGGACTCGCAGTCACTCGCAGCTAAGCCAACCCGACAGAGGTCTCCACCGTGTCTCCTGCCGACCCTTAAGTTTTGTTACCAAAATTTGCTCAATATTTGGCATCAATTTGGCGTTAGGTTTTGTCAACTAATTTTAGCGGCAATTTGATGCCAATTTGTCATCAGGTACTACTAAGCTTTGCTCGATATTTGGTATCAATTTGGCGTCAATTGTGTACACATGTTTTGCTACGTATTTGCTAGCAGTTTGTCGACAACATTTGATAAAACAAATTTTGATGCAAATTTGTACCATTTCTGAAACAAAAATTTGTAGCAAGTATTTGGCATTATTTGTTCGAACAGACTTGGCTATCCCAGTAAACAATTTGTCAGCAAATTGTAACCATGCAAATTGACACCAAATACGCGCAAAACTTGTCGACAAATTCCGTGCGATCTGTGTCTGCAGTACGCTTGTGTTTTGCTAGCAAAGCTTGTGTACATGACTTGACACCAAATTGACGCCAAATATCGAGCAAAACAGGGCAGCAAAAGTTCAACGGCATGTTTGCGCTATATTGTGAACAAGGCTTGCCAACAAAAGCTCGACAGCAAATTTGTGCCAAATTGCGAGCAAACCTTGAAGAAAGAACTTCACGCCAAATTGACACCAAATACCAAGCAGATCTTGATGACACCAGCTTGACGCCAAATTGCAGCAAGCCTTGTTACGTAGCCATTAATAAATACTAAAGTATATATTTTTTAGGGAAAATTAAAAGCATTAAATTATAAAAAGCATATAATTTTTTATTGATTTACAATAAATTATTTTATACATATGTTAAAAGAAATCTTTATATTTATAAAACATTATAAGACATTTATAAAATCTAACTGTGGCAATATAATTAATTATATATTAATTACAGTAAATGTTATACAATGTGAATTTATAAATTTATAAAATATAGAAATCTTTATTAATCGACGCAAATGGCGAGTAACAATAACGCTTAGTCACGACGTTTTGACCCGGGGGTTTGGGTCCTTCTCAAGTGTCTATAAATTGGCATGGAACTATCGCTCTCACGTGAACATCTTAGAACAGTTGCTCGCTTGCTTCCGACCGTTCGTCATCTCTCGGTTGTGCAACTCCTTTAACTGTTCGTTATGCATTGTGCATCTTAATATTAAGAAATCACATCAAGGTGCTCTATGATACCGTACATCTTTTGACATATGACTTTTTCGGTCAAAATTCTCGTATCTCTAAAATGTTCACGTGAGAGTGATAGTTCCATGCCAATTTATAGACACTTGAGAAGTACCCAAACTCCCGGGTCGAAACGTCGTGACTAAACGTTATTGTTACTTGCCATTTGCGTCGATTAATAAAGATTTCTGTTTTTGAATTGATATTGGCGGATTAATCTTCATTCTTGATTTATAAAATATCTTTATGGGAAAATGTTTTTCCTCATCGTTCTTTTGGTTCTCATTGTTCTCATCACTATTCTCGCAATTTTCAGAGTTATCATCGTCGTCATCTGAATGAGCCTCGTTATTGTTGCCGGTGTGTCTGTAAATGTTAAATATATCTCTATAATTATCGTTATTCTCAAAATCAAAGTGTTCAGAGTAGAGGAGACCGGGGCTAACTCGACACTATTTCTTTAAAAGCAATTTTTAATATTTAATTAAAGTTTTTAGGCAAATTCAATGGTATATATTTAAAGAGTGTTCCTTCAGGTACAAAATTGATTCAGAAAGTTTTGCTGTACGTCGCTTTGTTTTGCCGCCAGGAAAGGAAAAGTGACGCGAAGACAAATTTTCGAATTGAAAAATGCCGGGGCAAACTCAACACTTTGTCTGATCGACACAATTTGATCTGGAACTCATTTTTTACTGTCTGAAAATGAAAATACATTGTTTATTGTGTATTTAAAAAGTACAAAAATTTGGAATAAAGCAGCTAGAACAATCATTTAACCCTTATATCAATACCCGGAATGTGCGACGTTGTTCAATACCCGGGTACCCGGGTACCCACCTGTGTATATATGGGTAAAATTTTTAATGTTTGCATGAAAATTTCTTTATAACCGCCCTGATCGTCGTTATTTGAACTTTTTACTATCGAAATATGCAATGAACTTTTTGTTTCAATACTCGGAAGTAAAGAAATTATTGTCTTGAAGTTTACCTACTTGATTCTAATACCCAGGGTACCCGGGTACCCACTTTTAAGAATATGAGTTTTATTATAGTTATTGACTAAATTAATTTATAAATAATTAATATATGGTTATAGAAATGGTAAATTAATACAAAACAATTATTTATAAATTAATTTAGTCAATAACTATAATAAAACTCATATTTTTTTAAGTGGGTACCCGGTACCCTGGGTATTAGAATCAAGTAGGTAAACTTCAAGACGATAATTTTTTTACTTCCGGGTATTAAAACAAAAAGTTTATTGCATATTTCGATAGTAAAAAGTTCAAATAGCGACGATCCGGGCGGTTATAAAGAAATTTTCATGCAAACATTAAAAATTTTATCCATATATAGGGGTGGGTACCCGGGTACCCGGGTATTAACATAAGGGTTAAAATAATGAGAACAAAAATTGTTGAACTTTCAATTATCTTCATCTAAACTCATGTCTGAAAAACAATTAATGCAGGTAAACTCGCGACCGGACGTGCGCATACATTTGTCATGAGCCATACGGCAGCATGACAAGCATCGTTTGTTACTGAGAGCCGACGAAACGGCGTGGTGTTGACTTTGCCCCGGACGTCGTTTTTCACTTTTGTCATTTCAAAAACATGAAAATTTTGAAAATATCCAAAAACGATTATCGAATTCATATAGAGCATCAAATTTCCTATGAAAATCACTTACATATAGGTTTGCAAGAGTAAAGCTTGATGAAAGAGTGGAAATTTTCGAGAGATCAAAAAAATTACTTTTCACCATCAAAAACGCTTATGTCGCGCTAAGAATTACACCATAACTTAGAATGTCATCAAATCCCGTTGATAATACTAGCACATAAAGACGCATTTACAGTAGGAAAGCCAAGTTTCTACGATAGATTTAAATTAGCAAAAAGTCTAGTGTCAAGTTTGCCCCAATGTCGAGTTAGCCTCGGTCTCCCCTACTCAAAATGATCAGAATTATTAGAAAATTCAAAATGGTGAGAAAGTTCAGAATGATGAAAAAGTTAAGAATAATGAGAAAGTTCAGATTCTTTTTAATTATGAAAAAAATCTGGTATTACGGAACTTTTGAATTGTTTCCTTCTTCACCTTCCTTTTTCTTTCTTCCTCATTTCTATAATAATAAATTTTTTCTACGAATATCTTTAGGATTGAATGGCTCTTGTTCCGTCCACGAATGGGTAGGTCAATTTAGACCCGAGACTGTAAATTTTAAAATGACCTCTGTATGTGAACACGTTATGACATTGGACTTTATTGGAAAATACAACAACTAAGACAAAGTAGATCTGGTAAGATTAGATATATTGCAGTTTTGTTTTTTATTATGTACAGAATAACTGAATTTTTTTAAATGTATATCTCAGACTGAATTGTTCTCCTGTTCAACTGAGAAGAAGGAAGCGGTAGCGAAACTGAAAATACCATACTTTTTGGCCAAAAAAGGAGCGCATTGTGATTATTTCGTATTATGGTTAGATTGCGACAAGGAAGGTGAAAATATTTGCTTTGAAGTTATAAATGCAGTGCAGCAAGAAATGCACAGAAAATTACATATAAATGTAAGTTGCTTGTACACATTATATTTGTAGATATTCAAGCTATTGATTCTTTTTGTTGTTTTACGATCGCTGATTACGGTTTAAATATGTTTTTATTAAACAGCTTTCTTTTTAATAGGATATATGGCAAAGTACGATTCTTTGCTATTACGGAGAAAGATATAAAATCTACTTTGGCTAATCTGATAAAGCCCAATGAAAATGAAGCCAAAAGCGTTAATGCGCGTCAGGAGTTAGATTTATAAATAAGCTGTGCATTTACGAGATATCAAACTAAATATTTTCCAAGTATAGAACAACTCTTTGCATTGTGTCGCGTTATGAAATTTGAATATCAGGATATGAATAAGTTACTTTTAAGGTAAATATCCTCGAACAGAGACAACATCGTGTCTTGAAAATTTTGATCTGCTGTAAGATTGTTTTATTGAATGTGTATTGTGTGAAGAAGCGAGTCGTATAAAGAAGAAATTATTAAGAAAGAAAATGTCGCAGTCAAGACAGGGTGATGTTATAAATTCAGCTGGGTGAGTGCTACTTTCTTAATTTAATATATTTTATGAAAGCGATAAATGATTGAATAAAAAATTAGTCTTGGCTTCACGTACGTGATTTACTTTTTTTATAAACAATTAAATTGCCGTAGTGCAAGCCGCAGTTATTAGCGCGTTTACTGGATAAAGAAAACTCTGTGTAGTTCATATTATTAAATATATTTATAAAGTAATAAATTGTTTTTTTACTCTTAGAGATGTTTAGAAAGGTATTAATTAATAAAATTTTTTAATCAATTAACTTTTTAACCTGCTATATTTTCTCACTTTATTTGAACGTGTGCATGTGCGTGGGCATGTGCGTGAGTATGAGCGTGTGCGTGAGCGTGTCGTGTGTATTTGCGTGAGTATGAGTGTGTACGTGGGCGTGTGTGCGTGGTCTTGTGCGTGACGAAGGCCCGTCTACATATGTCGCAACACGCCAAACGTATTCACAGACGCAAATACAAAGTGACGGTTTTCAGCACGTAGCATTCACGCATTCGCAAACTTATATGGCGGATTTGCGATTACGTATATGCTGCTTGCGGAGAACCATCACTTTGCGTTTGCAAATGCGTTTGACGTGTTGCGATCTATAGAGAAAGATGAAGGTGGTCATTCCCATGTTTTGGCTGTACCCGAATCCTGTCAGTATATGTGCATGTTTTTGTGATTCTCTTTCGTACCATGTCCACGATTTTTTGATTCTCTTTGGAAATAAAATCGAAAAATCATGAATCTAACGGAAGAGAACCAAAAAATCGTTGACATTATTACAAAATAGTGGATTAAGGAGGGTCCACATTATTGAGCTAAATCGCGAGTCGAACTTCGCCGCGAATTGATCATGCAACCACATTATCGAGCCGGATTTTGTCGGCTTGACAATGTTGGTTCGCGGCGAAGTTTGGCTCGCGGTTTAATATGAAACGATTCAGAAATTACTTAATTGAAAGTTTTCAAATTTATTGCGTGAGAAAGGTTTCAGAAACAGCTCAACTGAAAGGTTTACAAAATCATTTCATATGAAACAATTCAGAAATAAATCAACTGAACGTTTTCAAATTTATTTCGTGAGAAAGGTTTTAGAAACAGCTCAACTGAAAGATTTATAAAATTATTTCATGTGAAACGATTCAGAGATAACTCAACTAAAAGTTTTGAAAAATTATCTTCATGTGAAAGGTTTAAAAAACATTTCTATTGCAACATTTTATATGACATATTGCAGAATTCTTTCAGAGATGTTACACATGAAATGTGAAAGGTTGAAATGTTTTTGAAACCTTTCTGGAAGCTTTCTGCAAGAATCTGTGCTGTATGGGATGAAACGATTTTGTAAACCTTTCAGTTGAGCTGTTTCTGAAACCTTTCTCACGCAATGAAAATTTTTAATTAAGTTATTTCGGAAACATTTTATAAAATATAATTTTGCAAACCTTTCAGTTGAGTTTTCGATGAAACTTTATACACATCTAGGAGAAGTAAATATAAACGAATTTAGAAATTTTTAATTGCAGCCCTAAAAACCACACCCATCATATGTAGGGCTTTTTGCTTTTCTCAGATATAAATTATTAATATTATATTATGTAATGATATACGAATCTTTTATATTAACGCCGTTGTGGTCACACCTCCTAAAAATAACGTAGTAGTCACACGGGGTCCAATGGACCCCACAACAGTTGCCATTTGCGTTTTTTTTTATGTATCAACTCAAACCTTGAACTGGAATTTAGTTTATGACTTTCTCTTTATAATCCAATAATTTTTAAAATTGTTTTATGTTGAAAAAACGCAAGAAAAAAATTTTTTTTCGAGAAATTTGACTTTTTTCACAAAAATATTAATCAAAATTTTTTGAGATAGAGCAAAAAAACTTTATGCGTTTTACTCTCGAAATAGTATCTATACTTTTAAGGAAAAAAAAAGTCTGGGGTCCACTGGACCCCATGTGACCACAACGGGTTAATATAATCAATTGTTGTTGCATTGTTTTTAATATTTGCCAGTTAATAAATAATTTCAAATTTTTGAACACTAAAGATGCTTATATACGATATGAACATAAGCTAGAAGGAATTAAGCATCAGAACCAGAGGATCGTCACTAGCCCGTTCGATCATGGAAGTCAAGCAACTTTGAGTGCGGTTACTACTTGGATGGGTGACCGCCTGAATAAAAAAAAACGGCAATATATTTCGGAAACCTTTCAACACACTTTCTCAGAAAGGTTTCAAGTGCGAGAATCGCGGACATTTTGCTATTCCAGAGCTGTCTCAGAGATGTTACAGAAACATTTTGAAATATTTATGACATGTTTCAACTCCATCAGATGAAACATTTTTTAAATATCTCTGAAAGGTTTCAGATATATTTTGGTAAACTTTCAGCACGGTTTCAGAAAGGTTTCAAGTGCAAGAATCGCGGACATTTTGCTATTCTAGAGATGTCTCAGAGCTGTTGCAGAAACATTTTGAAATATTTATGAGATGTTTCAACCTATCGAATGAAACATTTCTTAGATATTTCTGAAAGGTTCTTGTGCTGTATGGGATATATACCTTAGTTTCTCGTTAACGTTTAATGTTCCAATATTAGGCTAGATAACGCGTGGCTCATATGTTAATTATCGCTATGGATAGCTTTTTCATCTAGATATGTCGTTCAGTACTTACATAATATATATAATTTGGTATTCGCAGTATGATCTAATATCGTTTCGATATCAAGTTTATTTAATTTAACTAAATAAAGTTTTAATTCGATGGGCAAATTATTCAATAACATATTATTTACGATTTTGTTTTGTATTGAGGAAAATTATGTATTGTTTGATATTTTATCACTTTATTACTTAATCCGATAATCTGGTCGATTACTTTGATATGCACTATCAGAGATGATTATAAAAACCGAAAAACGAATGCGATATAACTAAGATGAAACTCGATGCGGAACAAGGAAAATGGATTTCCGTTGTTATTTAATTGTAACAATGATAGGCGACAGCTCCAAGAAATTCTGGTTCAAAAATGTTTATAATATGTTCCTTTTTATTTACTTAAAAAAATTGAGTTTTTGATTTACGATTAGTAGAGTTATTTAACGACACTAGATTTTTACGTTTCAAAGCTATGTTGATTAATAACATTATGATGATGGCGAAAATGAGTTGTTCGAAATTAATCAGACGTGTCTTATGAATTTTGCAAAAACACATAGCGGCTGATGTAATATATCGACACCTAACAAAACAACTGTCATCTTATTTGAATATTCTTATGGTAATCGAAAAACTGAGATCTTCCTCAACTTGCTTATTTCAGATACATTTGTATTGATTGTAATTCAAAAGTGTTATTAATTAAAGAAAACATTTGTACAACGTGTTTGTAATAATCTTTTTTTGTTTAGGAAAAATATTAAATGCGATTATTTTTGCACGTATTTACACACACACACACACACACACATTTACATACATACACATATGCGCGTGCGTGCGTGCGTGTGTCGGAGGGCGTGCGTGCGTGCGTTCGTGCGTGTGTGTGTGTTTGTGTGTGTGCGTGCGTGCGCGCGCGCGCGTGTGTGTGTATGCATGTGTATATATTTTTTTTTTCGAATTAGTTGGCATGGGATTGTAGACACTTCATTACTATAGTAAAGATTAACATTTTATTTTTGTAATGATAATAGAATTCTATATAAGAGACATAACAAAATTCAGATGCTTAAAATTTAAATTTATATATTAATTATTACAAAAAAACATCTATATTACGATATTTCCTCTATGAGGAAGCAAAATATGCTATTATTTTTAATATAAAAATGTGTACAAATTAGAAACATTGCACATTTAATTAGAAACATTAATTAATTTATGATAATTAATTAGAAATCAGTATATAGGAAACAATGGATAAATATCTAATTTTTGTTTTATATTGTTTTATTATATATTAGCAATTTTTTTGTATTAAAAATTAGGGACCTCATAAATCACTATATATCAATTTTTATAATAAATCGGACATTAAAGTTGGGAGCACATACTTTTAAGTGGGGAGCACACACTTCTGCTCAACGCATAATGCGTAAGCATAAGAAAATTGATTGGTCCATTTTCTTATGCACATGTGTATGGACCAATCAATTTTCTTATGCTTATGCATTATGCGTTGTGCAGAAGTGTGTGTCCGGGCCCTTAAGCTATTAAAGCTATATCCACACAAACTTACATAAGCCCATAAACATAAGCATAAGAGAATTGATTGGTCCGTATGCATATGCATAAGTAAATAGACCAATCCATTTCTTTATGCATATGGTTATGCACCTATGCAAGTTTGTCTGGATAGACCCTACAATGCCTTACATAATGCATAATGCATAAGCATAAGAAAATTAATTGGTCCACATACATGCGTGCATAAGGAAATAGACTAATCAATTTTCTTATGTTTATAAATTATGCAAAAGTCTGTTTCTCGTTTTATTTTTCAAAATAAAAGGATTGGTACATATATATGTACCATTCGTCCCAAAAGAGTTAAAAGTCTATATGTTATGTATTCTATGTGTTTAAAAAAAATTATTCAATGTCAAATTTTCAATAGTCTATTTAAGAAGTTATAAAGAGTTATAAGAAAATTATACAATTTTAACATTAAATAAATAAATAATTAAATGTTTAGTAGGATATTTATTATGGAATTTATTATATAAATTTCCAATGAATGTCTAATCTAGAAGATATTTACTAAACATGTCTATTAGTGAGCGTGCGAGCAAGCGAGAGAGAGAGAGAGAGAGAGAGAGAGAGAGAGAGAAAGAGAGCTACAAAAAAATAGAAAAAATGAAGAAAGGAAGAAAAGAAGAAATAAAGAGAAACCTTTCTTCATTTGTATATGTTTAAAAAATATTCCTTTCCTCCTCCTTCTATTATCTATCTATATAAAAAAAGCCATGTGTACCGAGAAGTGAGTGTTCCGAGTCGAATATCTCGCGTTGTAATATTGTCGCTTTTCCGCGTGTCTGATTGGCCGGTCGAAGGCGGTGATCGCGAGATCACGGCGAGTTCCGCGACGACCGCGACTTCGCGCGTGTGCATCGTGTGATCGCTCGCGTCGTCGGTCGTCGGTCATATTCGCCCAACGTACGCGGACTAGTTCGGACGTGTTTCGCGTGTGGTCACGGACGACACGTTTTAACGTGTTCGGACGTGGTCCGCCCGAACAAAAAAATTTTTTAAAGTATTGCGACTGATACTGTCTGCTTGCAATAAGAAGTTGATCCGTCTACATTACGTAGAGTAAGCCTAAATTAAGTATTAAGAGCGGTGTAAGGAGTAAGAGTAAGGGCGTAAGCGAAATGAATAATTTCCATTTCGTCTTACTCCTACTCCTGCTTTTCTTACGTTCGACCAATTAGAGCGCAGGAGGAAAATACGGCAAATGTGCGAGATTCGAGTTTCCGGGAGTGTAAACTACGTTTCAGTGTTCTGAAAATATTTAATATAAAATTTATGCTATACAAATTTGATATAAAATTAAAGAATTAAACAATGTTAGACGAGGACGATGTGTTGGACAGCGCTTTTGACAATGATAGTCATGATCAGAATGTATCAGAACCTCAAATCGAAATATGGAAATCATTAATTAATTTGGTTCAACCAAATTTGTTGCTGTATCAGAAAAAACACAAAGATTATAGTAACAAAAGTATGAAAATACAGATATGGAACAGTATTGGGGCAGCCTTAATACCGCCAATGACTGGTAAGTGAATAACGTTGAAAAAGTGAGGTTAGATTTGGGAAACTGATTAAGAGATTTCTTTTTCGAATACAATGTATTGTGTTTTTGCAGGAATTGATGCAGAAAAAATGTTTTATCGTTTGCGTCAAAAATTTGGTAAAGAGCGCCGGAAAGTAACGCAGTCGCAGGCAAGATCTGGTGCAGGGGCAGATCATGTGCCGTACACGTCCAATTGGATACTCTACAAAGATCTAATGTTTCTAGCTGATCATATTCAACCTAGACAGTAATTGAATCATTATAAAAACAATAATTATAAAATTTATGCTTGCATTCTTCTATTTGCTTTACAATAATTGAAAGGTATCCGTTATGTATAAGTTTTGTTTAAGATGAATTATTTGCACAGGACATCATCAAATTTCCAGCCGGTTATTCCGAAGCGCAAGAAAACTATAGCTTCACAAATGTCGCATTTTAGTAGCTCACAACTCTATAGCTTGCAACGTGCTAGCTCGCAGCCTTCCAGCTCACAATGTGCTGCATCAACACCTGCAATCATATGTACACCACCAATAACTTCAGAAGAAAGCACAGATGTAATATTGAATTTTTAAAAAAAAAGGTAAAGAAAGGCGCCAAGTACACGCATAGTAGTGTGTATGTTATTACCTCGAAAAAAGAACAGTGGTAGTATTATACCTCACAAAAATCTAAGTAACAAGTGATAGACGTAATTTTTGTATTTCAAAAAATCTCGAAAAAACCTAAGCAGTAGTATTTTTATTTCTAAAAAATTATTACTCAAGTGATTATTTTACAATTACAAAAAAGAAATGATATCTCTTTTTAAATTACAGCGCCAATTACAGAGAACATTTTTCGAGATCGAGGTATAATATTACCACACTGCTTTTCTTCAATTAGAATAAAAGATTGAATCATGAAGAATTACACAGAGGTAACAGTACAAAATACAAATATTTTATTAAAATATTTAAACCCAACAAGGGAATACAAGGTATTTAAATACAAAGTTTATATATGTATTTTAAAAGATTTAATCGCATCGCAAAGAATTACAGAGGTAACAGTACAAAAAATAAAAATATTTTATTCAAATACATAAATTTTTCTTGTCAAAAAACTTGGCGCTGCTAGACCTCAAAATTAGGTCAGCCTGGTGTGTATGTGCGAGCGAGCGAATGTGGGTGATGTGTGTGTGTGTGTGTGTGTGTGTGTGTGACGGTGAATAATGCGGCTTATGATTAAGTATAGAATAAGTTTATATTTTTAAAGCGATTAAAATTAAGTATAGAATAAGTATAGAATAAGTAATATTTACATTTGTAAAAGGTCTCTCTTTCTCTCGAATAATGCGGCTTATGATTAAGTATAGGATAAAAGGTGTCTCTCTCTCTCTTTCTCTCTCTAGCAGCGCCAAGTTTTTTGACAAGAAAAATTTATGTATTTGAATAAAATATTTTTATTTTTTGTACTGTTACCTCTGTAATTCTTTGCGATGCGATTAAATCTTTTAAAATACATATATAAACTTTGTATTTAAATACCTTGTATTCCCTTGTTGGGTTTAAATATTTTAATAAAATATTTGTATTTTGTACTGTTACCTCTGTGTAATTCTTCATGATTCAATCTTTTATTCTAATTGAAGAAAAGCAGTGTGGTAATATTATACCTCGATCTCGAAAAATGTTCTCTGTAATTGGCGCTGTAATTTAAAAAGAGATATCATTTCTTTTTTGTAATTGTAAAATAATCACTTGAGTAATAATTTTTTAGAAATAAAAATACTACTGCTTAGGTTTTTACGAGATTTTTCGAAATACAAAAATTACGTCTATCACTTGTTACTTAGATTTTTGTGAGGTATAATACTACCACTGTTCTTTTTTCGAGGTAACAACATACACACTACTATGCGTGTACTTGGCGCCTTTCTTTACCTTTTTTTTAAAAAAGGTAATTTTGTACAGATATCACGCTTTTTTGTAGTATTACGCATTGTATAAACTATATGTACAGAGTGTTATTTCGAGGTATTAATAATACGACATAATCTTTTTAATCATGAAACTTACAAACTAACGGAAAAAGATTCGTATCCTAAATGCTAATAATTTTTTTAATAATACTAAAAATATATAAATAAAAATATATATAATATCTAAATAATAACATAATTAATGATATACAAGAGCTTTTGTCGCGCATATCGATTTTCAATAATGAATAGATATTGTAACAAATACGTTTTACGTTCATTCAAAAACAAATTATGTGTACACATAATAAAAATTGTATGAATTAAAATTATGTGTATACACATAATAAAAATGCGGAATTATTTTTATGTCAGACATAATTTTAATTCATCCAATTTTTATTCTAGACATAATTTTAATTTGTCCAGTTTTTATTATGTCTAGACATAATTTTAATTCAACGAATTTTTATTATGTCATGACATAATTTTAATTCTGCCGCTAGGAAATTTTTAAGTCGATTCTTATGAATCAAGCTTGAATTCGATGTCTAGGTCTCCCAGGTTGCCGATAACGGGTTACAAATAATGCGCTCCATAGTTTTCGGTGTCCAGGTGTAATAATACGTTGAATTCGATGTCTAGGTGTCCCACGTTGCCGATGACGAGATCCACATAGTGCGCTCCGTAGTTTTCGGTGTCTACGTGTATTAATACCTCAAATTTGATATTTACGTGTCCTACATTCGGATTTAAAGTTATTAATACACTTAGTCACCAAAAACTACGGAGCGCACTATGTAAATCCCGTCATCGGCAACCTGGGACACGTGGACATCGAATTTAAGGAATTAATACACGTAGACACCGAAAACTACGGAGCTCACTATCTAGACATCGTCATCGGCAACCTGGGACACCTAGAAATCGAATTCAAGGTATTAATACACGTAGACACCGAAAACTACCGAGCTCATTATCTAGACATCGTCATCGGCAACCTGGGACACCTAGACATCGCATTCAACGTATTATTACACCTGGACACCGAAAACTACGGAGCTCACTATCTAGACATCGTCATCGGCAACCTGGGACACGTGGACACCGAATTCAAGGTATTAATACACGTAGACACCGAAAACTACGGAGCGCACTATGTGGACCTCGTCATCGGCAACCTGGGACACCTAGACATCGAATTCAACGTACGATTACACCTGGACACCGAAAACTATGAAGCGCATTATCTGGATCCCGTCATCGGCAACCTGGGACACGTGGACATCGAATTCAAGGTATTAATACACGTAGACACCGAAAACTACGGAGCGCACTATGTGGACCTCGTCATCGGCAACTTGGGACACCTAGACATCGAATTCAACGTACAATTACACCTGGACACCGAAAACTATGAAGCGCACTATCTGGATCCCGTCATCGGCAACCTGGGACACCTAGACATCGCATTCAACGTATTATTACACCTGGACACCGAAAACTACGGAGCTCACTATCTAGACATCGTCATCGGCAACCTGGGACACGTGGACATCGAATTTAAGGTATTAATACACGTGAACACCGAAAACTACGGAGCGCACTATTTAGACATCGTCATCGGCAACCTGGGACACGTGGACATCGATTTCAAGGTATTAATATACGTAGACACCGAAAACTACGGAGCGCACTATGTGGACCTCGTCATCGGCAACTTGGGACACCTAGACATCGAATTCAACGTACGATTACACCTGGACACCGAAAACTATGAAGCGCACTATCTGGATCCCGTCATCGGCAACCTGGGACACCTAGACATCGCATTCAACGTATTATTACACCTGGACACCGAAAACTACGGAGCTCACTATCTAGACATCGTCATCGGCAACCTGGGACACGTGGACATCGAATTTAAGGTATTAATACACGTGAACACCGAAAACTACGGAGCGCACTATGTGGATCTCGTCATCGGCAACCTAGAACACGTAGACATCGAATTCAACGTATTATTACACATGGACACCGAAAACTACGAAGCGCACTATGTGGACCTCGTCATCGGCAACCTGGGACACCTAGAAATCGAATTCAAGGTATTAATACACGTAGACACCGAAAACTACGGAGCTCACTATCTAGACATCGTCATCGGCAACTTGGGACACCTAGACGTCGCATTCAACGTACGATTACACCTGGACACCGAAAACTATGAAGCGCACTATCTGGATCCCGTCATCGGCAACCTGGAACACGTGGACATCGAATTCAAGGTATTAATACACGTAGACACCGAAAACTACGAAGCGCACTATGTGGACCTCGTCATCGGCAACCTGGAACACGTAGACATCGAATTCAACGTATTATTACACCTGGACACCGAAAACTATGAAGCGCACTATCTGTACCTCGTCATCGGCAACCTGGGATACCTAAACATCGAATTCAAGCTTGATTCATAAGAATCAATATATATTATATATATACTTAATTTAGCTAAATAGAAATCTTCCTTCTGACCGATAAGTCTATCGACTTTTAATAATTTACCTACTAGATCGTTCGAAGTACGCGCGCGATATCGAAACTGGCGATACCTGCGGCGCCAGTGTCGAAAAAGTGAAAGGGACATTTTCTCTGATCACGTGATCACACAGATCGGCGTTAGGAGTATCTTAATAAAAAATTTTCACATTTGGACTTTGCGTCGCAATATCTTCGCTCGTAGGGCACGTAGCGGAAAATTATATAGGAGATACCCCCCTTATTTTCACCCCAACTATCGATCAAGCTTACTTAGAACTTGATCCGTTCACTCGTTATCGAGATCTCAACATCTCGGGTACTCGCAACTCGTCGCGTCGCGTAAAAGAGTCACGGTGCGGTCTCGCTCCGCGTGTACTTGGCGCGAGACACTACCGTGTCTCTTGATATTGACTTGAATAATGAATCTTTAGGTATAAAAATGATTAAATAATTGTAAAATATTGCATATGATTAACGTTTTTTTTTATTATTATTTATGATAACTGGTGTTAAGACTTCGATATTTTGTTATACAGTAGGGTTCGTAAATTTCCCGGTAGACGAATCAGATCTAAATATCGTACGAATACTTAAATGTGATTCGTCTGCCTGAATTGTACCTAATTATCTCGGGAAGGCATTTATGAGCCTACTGTAAAAGAATATCAATCATTATATTAATAATTTTAATTGTTGCACATCCAGAATTTTTAACTGAAAATGAGAAAGCATCTATAGCAGATTCCACGGAATTGTTTTCAGTATCACTTTCCAACTCGTCAACTTCACAAGACATTATATCCAGAAGCATGCAAAAAGTCGTACTCCCTGCTATCACACTTCAAAAACTGACACCACCAGCAGATAATACTAAAAAGAGAAAACACCAGACAAGTAATGAAGTAAATGCAGCAGTGGTACAATCATCCAAAAACATCTCCTTCTTAGCTAACACACTGGACATTGCACTAAATAAAAAACTAACATCAGTATCAGAACCGACAAAACCAAAATTATCTGATGCAGTAGAAAATATGATGAGTGGTATAGCCTTAGGATTGGGCAAAGTTCCTGAAGATCATCAAATGGATTGTTTTATATCGATCCTTAATTGCATTAACAATTTTATAAAGAAATGAATCTTTCTTTTTAAATTTTTTTAATATGCATATTTGATTATTTTTCTTTCCATAAATGACTTCTTATTTTTGTTTTCATTTTATAAAGTAAATTTAAATTAAAATTTAAAAAGTAAATTTTAAGTTTAGTTCCAAAAAACACTGAAAGAGTAGCCTTGCCTATATGATTTACTTTTCTTGTAGGTATAATTTTTTTTGCATTAATAAGAAATATTTTCATTTTTAAAACACCGAACATACCTACCTTATACTTTATGTACAGCCTAGAGTCTTTCAGTCGTTACTTTTAGAAAGAGTCATGAGATGAGTGCGTGTGAATCATCTTTTTTCGTTTATTGCTACTGCTCTATCATCCTCTTTTCTGTATTTATTTCCCTTGCGAAGAAACGATACAACACTGTCTTCGCTCGCGCTGCTGCCTCTCCTTCTTCGTTTAAGTTTATGTTTAGTTTTGAATTTATTTTATTAAATTCTACAAAATGTTTTTATTTTATTCTTAAAACATTTCTTGACCAAATAAAATAAAATGTTTATTTTTGTGGATTACATTATTATTAAAAATATTAAGAAATATATAGAAATGTTAAGTATTATGTAATGTCAATCAAAATAAAATATATTGAATAAATTATAATGAACAAATTATTTTCTTTTTTTCTATTAATATTACTGCTATTAATTTTATTTTTTCAAACATTACAAATTTTAATAAATAAAATGTATATATGTCTACACATACAAAATTCTTTATTTTATATATTTTTACATAGTTGTACATTAATCTATATTCATGTATATATTTGTACACTTATTAAGCATTTATGGAGCGTTCATGGAGCGCCATTTCATTTTGCCATGGTGCCTGTTCCTGACTAATTTCGGAGGTAAAGTATTGCATTAGATAATTTCTCATGCCCTGTACAATACGTGTACTTCTGTTTGCTCCTGTTCTGCCCAGACGATAAAAAATAGTTTTATTGGCTTGTACTCTCCATGTTCCTCTTTCAACTTCGCCATTATTATTTATAAGTTCTTGAGGGCAATATTGAGAACGTCCACAGGTCATCATAAAATTATGTAAACAGACTAAGGCTTTTGTTATTAGTTCTGCATTTTTTGGAGAGCAGCTTATGCATGTACTTAAAATTTGCCATTTTGTCGTCATGATGCCAAACGTGTTTTCGATTACTCTTCTCGCTTTAGATAATCGGTAGTTGAAAATACGTTCATTATTAGACATATTAACGTTTCTTCTAGGAAACGGTCTCATCATATATGTAGAAAGCGGAAATGCTTCATCTCCGACAAAAACATATGGGAATGGAACATTTGTACCAGGAAGCGGAATAGATGGTGGCAAATCAGCTGTTCCATCTTCGAGAGCTTGCATGAAATTTGTATTTCTCCAGATACTACCATCACTTAATGAACCTGGCGAATAGAAATATACATGCACTTTTGTATGCAATGTAATTATATATTTAGATTATGAGATATGCTGCTATAAATACATACCATACTGCCCAATATCTACCCATGTAAACTTATATTCTGCATCGCAAGCAGCCATAAGTACCAAGCTAAAGAATCCTTTATAATTATAATATTCGGATCCGGACATAGGAGGAGCTTTGATGCGAATATGCTTCCCGTCAATGGCACCGACGCAATTAGGGAATTGCCATCTATCCATGAATCCCTCTGCTACTCTATTCCATGAATTTCTATCCATAGTTGGGAGAAAAATTGGTTGTAGTGCCTCCCAAATTGCTTTACATGTCTCAGGAATTATTGCGTACACTGTTGATCTTCCTATGCGAAACTCTGTGTGTTTACTCAAAACAGAATCTCGATCCTTGTGCTAGATATCTGCAGAAACAACATAATGATGTATACACACTACACACACACACACACACAACTAATGTTGTATATTGCATTCTAGTATAAAATAATTTCAGATTCTGCGTACTTACAAGAGTGTCACTTGTAAACGCAGTTTGGGATCCAATGAAGCTCTCCTGCTTCGCTTTTGCAATTTATCTTGCACTTGATTAAGCAACCAATTAAAATGTTCTGGCCACATTCGGAAATTTTGAAAAAAAGCCTCGTGATCTTCTGTTTCCATTTCTCTCACAAGATTTGACTGATAACCTTGTTGAACTTTAGATATATTTATTGGACGAATCCACCATTTTCTTCTTCTACGATTTTCTTGTCTCTGTTTTCGTCGTTTCTAGACTATAATAGTAAATGGTGGTGCAATGTAATAACGGAGATACTTGCTAAAATTAATTCATTCAACTCCATTTTGCAATATAACCTGTCTATTCACTAAAGTGTCACTGATGCAACTTTCCTCTTGCGTTCTGATTGAATTCTTTCTACTCCATCGTATTGTAGACGGAGCCAGCGTAAGCATCTTTTCGCCAAAATCGTTACTTCTACTTCTACTCCTTACTCTATCTATTGTAGATCGGGCATTAGACTTCGCTACTCAACTAAACAGTGAAAAGCACTCAAACAGTGGCAAATGTTGGCCATATTGACCTCGTATTAGAGGCAGGAGCCAATACAAATCTAAGAAGAAGAAGAAGAGTCGGTCGTCGGTCCGCGACGTCCGCGTCGTGTCGCGAGGTTAATCGTCCTATATCGTGTCGCGGGATATTGACGTGATCTTTTATCAGTAAATGCAATCGTTTAATTCCGAATTTCGGTTGTGTCGTGAGCGTTATTTTTGTAGAAATTTACGATAATTAACTCGTTTACGCGAGATGAATTATTGTCATAAATTATTACAGAACCCCCACTTACATAGAGGTTATTATTTATCATATAAATTTACAGAAGTAACGCTCGCGTAAACGTAGTTTACGTGACAAATAGTGCGTGTGTTGTGTGTATGTGTGTATGCTGTGTGTGTGTTCTCGCATGTGTGCGTGCGTGCGTGTGAGTGTTACTACGTTTACGCGAGCGTTACTTCTGTGATAATCCCTTCGCGTAAACGGGATTTTCTTTCGCGTAAACAGGATTTTGTAGTATCTTACGATAATTTACTCCGTGTAAATGTATGATATATCGTAAGTTACTATAGAAGCAACGCTCCCGTAAACGTAGAATGTGTGTATGTGTGTGTGTTTTGATAGCTTAGATATGTCTCGAAGAAGTACGTAATAAGAAAACAGTTCCAAATTGCGACAGAAGTACATATAATATCTGTGATTGAATGAGTACTTACTGTACTTTTGCAGCAATCTGCTGTAAGAAGCTATTATGAAATTTTATACTATTTAGCTTCTTACAGTAGACTGCTGCAAGAGTACAGTAAGTATTCATTCAATCACAGATATTATGCACTTCTGTCGCAATTTTGGATTGTATTGTATTAGCAAGATATGTGTAATGTAAATTTATAAGCCATCTAAAATAAAAAATTTAAAAGAAGCGAGTATGAAATAGATAATTATTTTTGTTACAGAATATTGGAGCATATTATGGTAATAGTAAAACAATAATGGAAGAAATATAAAAGTTTGAAACAACGCTGTATAAAATAGACGATTGTGTTGACACTGGTAGAACGTTTCAATGAGGAATTCATAAAGTTGTTGAAGGAATGTGATTTACACAGTAATAAATACGTGGAAAGGTAATACTTTTTGAGATAAATTATGCAAAATATATTTGTAACATAAATATAAATACAGTTATAATTGATACATATATGGAGGGTTAAAGCCATAATGGTGTAAGTCAATTTTTTTATTACTTTTTTTTCTTCTTTTAACATATCTGCATATGTAGATTGCATCTATAAACTTAACTCAATAGGTTAAAAAAAGTGACTTACACCACTAGGGTTTTAACTTCATATTATATATATTATGGGGTGAGAGAGAGAGAGAGAGAGAGAGAGAGAGAGAGAGAGAAAGAAACTTTATCTTGAACAAGATTATGTAGAGATGTGCAATGTAAAATTTTCCTTATTTTAGATATATCGATGAATTTAATGTTCGAGAAGATTAGAAACTTATATTTTATTTGATACATAATTATTAATATTTATTAATTTGACTTCTTCATAAAGGAAGCTTTATGAGTAAAATAAAATGATAAAGCAATGTGCAAATTTTTAATTTGTACACTTTAAAATTGTGAGAAAGCAATATGTAAATTTATAATTTGCAAACTTTTTTATTATATTGGCAATTTTTTCTAATTTTATTATATTCTTCAGTCTTTTTTATCTCTATTTCATATATACTGCTTATTGCATATTCATTATTTTCTTAGCTTCTCACGATTCGGAATGCTTGATTTACGTGAGTCCCCTTGCCTCTCACGATTCGGAGATGAATGTGCCTAAGCCTTTAATCCTGGCCGTGTCGAGCTCGTCAGAGTATTGGGAATCGGTGCCACATGACAAAAGAATAAATCAATTGTAATGCCATATGAAGGAAATATCGCGTCAAAATGAAAACCGCTTTGATGGTAATTGAAAAACTTTCTTTGGCAGCATTCCTGGCTAATATATTGAGTAATGGACGATGTAATATCAAAAAACGTATGTTGATAACTTGAATTCTTTCCTTCTTTAGCTTCCTTTTTCCTTCTTCCTCATTTCTATAATAATAAATTTTTTCTACGAATATTTTTAGGACTAAATGGCTCTTGTTCCGTCCACGAATGGGTAGGTCAATTTAGACCCGAGACTGTAAATTTTAGAATGACCTCTGTATGTGAACACGTTATGACATTGGACTTTATTGGAAAATACAACAACTAAGACAAAGTAGATCTGGTAAGATTAGATATATTGCAGTTTTGTTTTTTATTATGTACAGAATAACTGAATTTTTTTAAATGTATATCTCAGACTGAATTGTTCTCCTGTTCAACTGAGAAGAAGGAAGCGGTAGCGAAACTGAAAATTAGAGCTCGGAAAAAAAACGGATACCCGGGTATTCGGGTACCCGCCCGTTCGCCCGTTACCCGTTGTATACGGATCTGGACCGGTTCCGCGGGTACCCGGGTAATTCGGGTAATTCGGGTAGCGGGTACCCGTTATACCCACGTCAGTACGGGTACCCGTATCGAGGCGGGTGTATAACAGCGTATGCTACAGATATCTGCGCGGCGTATTACACGGAGACGCGTGTACGCAAAGTAATAAAATATAGAATGCTTTTATTAACTCTCCGTTTTTTCGGTACCTTCTTAGTGCATACGTGAGTCTGTCATTTCCAACGCTCCCTACCTTAAGATATTTTTAAAAATCTGAAAAAATTTACAAAACATCTGTCTACATTGTAGTTGACAATTTTATAATTTTTTGATAACCATTTGTTTATTTAATATTTGATTTTTAATGAACTTTCAATAATATTAGCAAAATTATTACTTACAAAAAAGATATTACGTCTAGTGCATACATAGGTCTGAAACGTCCGTGTGAGACTTGACTTGCTCGGTATTCGGCGATATATTGCTCTTTCGTAACAGCTCTGGGTCCCTCTTAAGTCCCTTTTCTCACTTACTTTTTTTTAGAAATGGAGGCAGGCTTGCCAGTTTTACAGTTACGAGCAGATATTATTTTGGCTCGGACGCCGTAGACCCACGTACACGGAAGGTTAAATATGCATTACACATTATGTGGATAAATGATATGTGTGTAATTATATTTGAAATTTCTATAAATTGCTTTACGTGTAATTTTATATACTTTCTTATTTTACATGCATATATATATCTTTCTAAAACCAGTAATATAATTATATATGATATAATACTATCATTATTTTATACAGAGCGCCCCAGGTTTTACCCGACAAATTGCAGGAGCATATTCTACAAGTGAAAATAAGAAAAAAATATTATATGAAGTTTGGCTAGAAATGCTTTATTATAAACAAAATTATAAACAAATATTGAAACGGAACATGAAATAGGTAAAAATGGTTCTCTGACCTCTTCTCTGACTTAAATTTGGCGAGATCGCCAAATTTAACGCTCTTGATTTTTACTTAAGGGGAACTTTAAAAAATAAGAGTCATCAAAATAGGTAATAATTTTTACCTATTTCATGGTCCGTTTCAATAATTATTTACAACTTTGTCATAAAGCATTTCTAGCCAAACTTCATATAAAATTTTTTTCTTACTTGCACTTGTAGAATATACTCCCGCAGTTTGTTGGGTAAAATCCGGAGCACTCTGTATAATATTATAAATTTTATTTTTTATATATATATTTCCTATTCTCGTACAAAAAAACTAAAATATTTACATTTTCCGGGGCTAAACAGTTACGTTTTCGTGATACAATATTGCCCGCTGAGGAAAACGCTCTTTCCGAACTCGCGGATGTTGCAGGTATTGCTAAATATTTCCTCGCCAATTCGGCGAGTGTCGGATATTTATTAACTCTTGCCTTCCACCATTCGAGGGGTGAGTCATTATAATCAATGGTTATCTCCATTTGATAATGGTCAAGTTGCTTTCGCCAGTCAGTTTGTGTACTTGAAGTACTCTTATTAAAAATAAAATTTAATGCACTTCCAACCACACGTGTAGTTCTTTCCTCCGGTATATTGGTTGGAGCTAGCGTCTGTAAAAAGTAAAATATTCATTTTATTCAGTCTATTTCTTTTTAGTAACTTGTCTTTTCGTTATCTTACTCATTGCAAACATAATGTACGTATAAAACAATCAACAATTAATTCTATATATATATATATATATATATATATATATATATTACCTGTAATTCTTTCTTGATAAAGTCTTTTATCTTTATTCTCTCCGTTTCGAATTGTTCGGCTGTTAAGTCTTTGTAGCGAGGATCGAGGAAGCTTGCAATTTGACGCACGCTGACTTTCTCGTTTGTATGTAATTCCATATCAAAGCGCCTAATCAGTGATTGACGTAATGTTTGTTTGAATGTCGAAATATAGTCGTCGTCCAAAACGTCCTCTATCAGATGATTATCTATGATTCCTCGTATTACCGGACGAACCAAAGATATTGTGACTTCGGATGAAGAGCAAAATACGGTGGTTGCACATTGGAGAGGTTTCAAAAGCGTCACCAGTTTTTCTACAGTCAACCATTCAATTGCAGTGATTTCTAAGTTTTGAGCCTGCCTCGGTTTTGTTATAGATGTATCATTTAATACCGCCAAAATAGGAGTTCTATTTTTTTGTAAGCGTTCACACATATAATAAGTGGAATCCCATCTTGTAGGACAGCTTTGAGTTAATGTCTGTTGCGGCAGATTGAATTTTATTTGAGTTTTGTGTAGCTCTTGCATTGCTAATGTAGAATGTTTGAAATGTCCAACAATTTTCCGTGCTTTTTGTATAACATATGCTATATTTTCTAATTGTAATGCATCATTCACAGCTAGTTGTAGGGTATGAGCCGCACAGTTAACATGTTTATTTATATTTTGAAGATTTTCTGCAGCGATTGGATGCATTGTCGTGTACTATGGCAAAAATTTGTTTTTCTAAATTCCAATCGAAGAATATCATTTCTAGTCCTAAAGCTATATTTTCAGCTGTATGTCGTTCCTCTAATCCTATTGTACATAAAGTGTGACTACTTAATTCCCATTTTTCTTTATCTATATAATGTGCCGTACAGGATAAGAAAGAATCTTGTGAGAGAGATGTTCAAATATCCGTGGTGCATGATATATTGGCGCCTTGATGTTGCATCTTGTGCTGCAGGAATGTTTTTATTTCATCATAATTTAACTGCAATCGCGATAAAATTGTCCTTGCTGCAGGTACCATATATTCAGGTTCTATAGTAGCCATAAAATTTCGGAATCCTTCGCTTTCAACAAATGAAAGTGGCAATTGATTTGTAATAATTAGACAAGTTAGCGATTTAGATATATCTTCTTGACGATCTGCGCTGCATACTGCATTATCTCTCTTATATTTTTTTTTACGCCGTGGCTGCCTTATGTCATCTATATTACACACACACGTATATACATTTATATACAATACAAATAACACATTGCATACATGCATTATTTTTTAAATATTAAATACAATAATACTAAATATTAAATACAATAATATTTTAAAAAGCTCAATTTATCTTACCTGTATTTGAATAATTTGAAGATAACGAAGGATCATCTATATTTATAGACGAGGAAGAATCTATATTTGAAGAGTCAGGGGATTTTTCCAGATCATTTCTGTTTATGAAACGTTATATAAATTAGCTTCTAATTATTTATACAAGATTAAAGACAATATAAAATATAGAACATGAAAATATATATAAAATTTAATGATACTCTATGATTAATAATACAATCGAATAACGAAATAAATTATCAGGCAAATTTTATCAAACAATTTCTTTTCTATACACATATATATATTGGTGTGCGTGCGTGCGTGTGTGTGTGTGTGTGTGTGTGTGTGTGTGTGTGTGTGTGTAAAATCACATGTAAGAATTTAATATGTATCGAAGGGTGATTATATTAGGCCGTTAAATAAATAATCACGCTTCGATATATATTACATTCTTACATGCAATTTTCAAATAAATATTAACAGTTACCTGGTCTCGCTATGATCCTGCAGTTGTTCGGTACCATTTATCGAATCATTCTTATTCCTTATCATACAATGTATAGCCTTTAAATGTTTATTTAATGAACTCGTCGATCCTTAATATTCGAAGGAAGCATCGCAAATGTTAAAGGCAGATTTTTTGTCCTCCGACGTTTTGCAGTGTTTCTACACCCAACTTCTTTTAGGCATTATCTTCTAATTAAATAATGAGCACACAAATGATACACAAGCTTCGTATTCGTAGAAACGCTTTCCTTAGATGTTCGAGCTCTTGAGAGTAACTCCTACTGATGTCAGTACAATAACGGTACAATACCGATATTAGGCGATGTATGAAAACAGACAGAAATATAAACTTCTTACAAAAAACTCTATTTACAATAACAATAATAATCTATATCCTCTGTCAGAGTTTGTTTTTATTTTTTTTTCAAACATATATGTTTGAACATCTGAGGAAAGCGTTTCTACGAATACGAAGCTTGTGTATCATTTGTGTGCTCATTATTTAATTAGAAGATAATGCCTAAAAGAAGTTGGGTGTGGAAACACTGCAAAACGTCGGAGGACAAAAAATCTGCCTTCTGTAACATTTGCGATGCTTCCTTCGAATATTCAGGATCGACGAGTTCGTTAAATAAACATTTAAAGGCTATACATTGTATGATAAGGAATAAGAATGATCCGATAAATGGTACCGAACAACTGCAGGATCATAGCGAGACCAGGTAACTGTTAATATTTATTTGAAAATTGCATGTAAGAATGTAATATCTATCGAAGCGTGATTATTTATTTAACGGCCTAATATAATCACCCTTCGATACATATTAAATTCTTACATGTGATTTTACACACACACACACACACACACACACACACACGCACGCACGCACACCAATATATATATGTGTATAGAAAAGAAATTGTTTGATAAAATTTGCCTGATAATTTATTACGTTATTCGATTGTATTATTAATCATAGAGTATCATTAAATTGTATATATATTTTCATGTTCTATATTTTATATTGTCTTTAATCTTGTATAAATAATTAGAAGTTAATTTATATAACGTTTCATAAACAGAAATGATCTGGAAAAATCCCCTGACTCTTCAAATATAGATTCTTCCTCGTCTATAAATATAGATGATCCTTCGTTATCTTCAAATTATTCAAATATAGGTAAGATAAATTGAGCTTTTTAAAATATTATTGTATTTAATATTTAATATTATTGTATTTAATATTTAAAAAATAATGCATGTATGCAATGTGTTATTTGTATTGTATATAAATGTATATACGTGTGTGTGTAATATAGATGACATAAGGCAGCCACGGCGTAAAAAAAAATATAAGAGAGATAATGCAGTATGCAGCGCAGATCGTCAAGAAGATATATTTAAATCGCTAACTTGTCTAATTATTACAAATCAATTGCCACTTTCATTTGTTGAAAGCGAAGGATTCCGAAATTTTATGGCTACTATAGAACCTGAATATATGGTACCTGCAGCAAGGACAATTTTATCGCGATTGCAGTTAAATTATGATGAAATAAAAACATTCCTGCAGCACAAGATGCAACATCAAGGCGCCAATATATCATGCACCACGGATATTTGGACATCTCTCTCACAAGATTCTTTCTTATCCTGTACGGCACATTATATAGATAAAGAAAAATGGGAATTAAGTAGTCACACTTTATGTACAATAGGATTAGAGGAACGACATACAGCTGAAAATATAGCTTTAGGACTAGAAATGATATTTTTCGATTGGAATTTAGAAAAACAAATTTTTGCCATAGTACACGACAATGCATCTAATCGCTGCAGAAAATCTTCAAAATATAAATGAACATGTTAACTGTGCGGCTCATACCCTACAACTAGCTGTGAATGATGCCTTACAATTAGAAAATATAGCATATATGTTATACAAAAAGCACGGAAAATTGTTGGACATTTCAAACATTCTACATTAGCAATGCAAGAGCTACACAAAACTCAAATAAAATTCAATCTGCCGCAAGAGACATTAACTCAAAGCTGTCCTACAAGATGGGATTCCACTTATTATATGTGTGAACGCTTACAAAAAAATAGAACTCCTATTTTGGCGGTATTAAATGATACATCTATAACAAAACCGAGGCAGGCTCAAAACTTAGAAATCACTGCAATTGAATGGTTGACTGTAGAAAAACTGGTGACGCTTTTGAAACCTCTCCAATGTGCAACCACTGTATTTTGCTCTTCATCCGAAGTCACAATATCTTTGGTTCGTCCGGTAATACGAGGAATCATAGATAATCATCTGATAGAGGACGTTTTGGACGACGACTATATTTCGACATTCAAACAAATATTACGTCAATCACTGATTAGGCGCTTTGATATGGAATTACAATCAAACGAGAAAGTCAGCGTGCGTCAAATTGCAAGCTTCCTCGATCCTCGCTACAAAGACTTAACAGCCGAACAATTCGAAACGGAGAGAATAAAGATAAAAGACTTTATCAAGAAAGAATTACAGGTAATATATATATATATATATATATATATATATATCTTACTCATTGCAAACATAATGTACGTATAAAACAATCAACAATTAATTCTATATATATATATATATATATATATATATATATATAGAATTAATTGTTGATTGTTTTATACGTACATTATGTTTGCAATGAGTAAGATAACGAAAAGACAAGTTACTAAAAAGAAATAGACTGAATAAAATGAATATTTTACTTTTTTACTTTTTACAGACGCTAGCTCCAACCGATATACCGGAGGAAAGAACTACACGTGTGGTTGGAAGTGCATTAGATTTTGTTTTTAATAAGAGTACTTCAAGTACACAAACTGACTGGCGAAAGCAACTTGACCATTATCAAATGGAGATAACCATTGATTATAATGACTCACCCTTCAAATGGTGGAAGGCAAGAGTTAATAAATATCCGACACTCGCCGAATTGGCGAGGAAATATTTAGCAATACCTACAACATCCGCGAGTTCGGAAAGAGCGTTTTCCTCAGCGGGCAATATTGTATCACGAAAACGTAACTGTTTAGCCCCGGAAAATGTAAATATTTTAGTTTTTTTGTACGAGAATAAGAAATATATATATAAAAAATAAAATTTATAATATTATACAGAGTGCTCCGGATTTTACCCGACAAACTGCGGGAGTATATTCTACAAGTGCAAGTAAGAAAAAAATTTTATATGAAGTTTGGCTAGAAATGCTTTATGACAAAGTTGTAAATAATTATTGAAACGGACCATGAAATAGGTAAAAATTATTACCTATTTTGATGACTCTTATTTTTTAAAGTTCCCCTTAAGTAAAAATCAAGAGCGTTAAATTTGGCGATCTCGCCAAATTTAAGTCAGAGGAGAGGTCAGAGAACCATTTTTACCTATTTCATGTTCCGTTTCAATATTTGTTTATAACTTCGTTTATAATAAAGCATTTCTAGCCAAACTTCATATAATATTTTTTTCTTATTTTCACTTGTAGAATATGCTCCTGCAATTTGTCGGGTAAAACCCGGGGCGCTCTGTATAAAATAATGATAGTATTATATCATATATAATTATATTACTGGTTTTAGAAAGATATATATATGCATGTAAAATAAGAAAGTATATAAAATTACACGTAAAGCAATTTATAGAAATTTCAAATATAATTACACACATATCATTTATCCACATAATGTGTAATGCATATTTAACCTTCCGTGTACGTGGGTCTACGGCGTCCGAGCCAAAATAATATCTGCTCGTAACTGTAAAACTGGCAAGCCTGCCTCCATTTCTAAAAAAAAGTAAGTGAGAAAAGGGACTTAAGAGGGACCCAGAGCTGTTACGAAAGAGCAATATATCGCCGAATACCGAGCAAGTCAAGTCTCGCACGGACGTCTCAGACCTATGTATGCACTAGACGTAATATCTTTTTTGTAAGTAATAATTTTGCTAATATTATTGAAAGTTCATTAAAAATCAAATATTAAATAAACAAATGGTTATCAAAAAATTATAAAATTGTCAACTACAATGTAGACAGATGTTTTGTAAATTTTTTCAGATTTTTAAAAATATCTTAAGGTAGGGAGCGTTGGAAATGACAGACTCACGTATGCACTAAGAAGGTACCAAAAAAACGGAGGGTTAATAAAAGCATTCTATATTTTATTACTTTGCGTACACGCGTCTCCGTGTAATACGCCGCGCAGATATCTGTAGCATACGCTGTTATACCCGCCTCGATACGGGTACCCGTACTGACGTGGGTATAACGGGTACCCGTATTGACACAGGTACCCGCTACCCGAATTACCCGAATTACCCGGGTACCCGCGGAACCGGTCCAGATCCGTATACAACGGGTAACGGGCGAACGGGCGGGTACCCGGATACCCGGGTATTCCGAGCTCTACTGAAAATACCATATTTTTTGGCCAAAAAAGGAGCGCATTGTGATTATTTCGTATTATGGTTAGATTGCGACAAGGAAGGTGATAATATTTGCTTTGAAGATATAAATGCAGTGCAGCAAGGAATGCACAGAAAATTACATATAAATGTAAGTTGCTTGTACACATCATATTTGTAAATATTGAAGGTATTGATTCTTTTTGTTGTTTTACGATTGTTGATTATAGTTTAAATATGTTTTTATTAAATAGCTTTCTTTTTTTAATAGGATGTATGGCAAAGTACGATTCTTATAGCTATTACGGAGAAAGATATAAAATCTGCTTTGGCTAATCTGATAAAGCCCAATGAAAATGGAGCCAAAAGCGTTGATGCGCGTCAGGAGTTAGATTTACAAATAAGCTGTGCATTTACGAGATATCAAACTAAATTTTTTCAAGTATAGAACAATTCTTTACATTGTGTCGCGTTATGAAATTTGAATATCAAGATATGAATAAGTTACTATACTTTTAAGGTAAATATCCTCGAACAGAGACAACATCGTGTCTTGAAAATTTTGATCTGCTGTAAGATTGTTTTAGATTAATTTCACACGCGTGACAGTTACACATGTATGATGCTCGTGTCACACGGTATTTGATATGTATTGCACGGTATTACACGGTATTTATGTATTACAATGATTTTACTTTATTTAGACTGCGTTCGGGGAGCGCATTATTAATGTTAATGCATCATTCTATCTTTATCGTTCATCTGGTGTAAAACAAGGATAGAATAAGCAAATAGCACTAATAGTGCGCTCCTTGAATCCAGCTTTAAGTTCAATGCTGAAGCAACAACAGAATAGTTCAGAATGGGGCGAGAAAGTTCGCAAAATAATAGCGGCTGGAATTAACAGGCCAAAGAAAGGCCATCATGCGGGTGATTGTACGCCTATTTCGATGACGATTTATAGATTGTACGATTATATAACCCGACAATTTACACGCATACACACACACACACACACACACACACACACACACACATATATATATACACACATATATATGTAGGTCCAGAGGTATGTTCCGGGACTGTTTACGTTTTTTGAAATGTACAGTCCTGGAATATAACGCATATATATGTAATCAGATTCAAAAAACTGTCCCGAAAATTGCCGTAGGATATGAATTTTTTCCAGGACAGTCCTGGAAACTGCCAAATGTACCATAATATATATATACATATATATATATTCATATGAAAGTACTTGTAAATCTTACATGAACTACTCGGGCCAGTTTCTTTAAGTTGTAATTTAAAAAATAATTTATTATGTTTATATAATATATATATACAAATATAATTGCTTCATCATAGAGAAATTTTTCTGAACAAAATTAAATGTTAATTTCTCAATGTGCAAATTTATAATTAGCATATATTCTACATTTATACTTTAAACTATGAGAAAGTAATGTTCAAATTTCTAATTTGAACACTAAAATTATGAGGAAGCAATATGCAAGTTTCTATTTGTACACTTTTATGTTATACGTCAGTAGTTGTTATAAGCCGATTCTGCCCCGGGAGCGCCGAGGGGGGGTGAGGGAGGGGGGTACGGGAAATCCCCGGGGGGATGAGGGGGAGGGGTGAGGGGCGGGGTATCGGGTTACACAAGGGTATCGGATTTCGCGGGGGGGTGAGAGGGAGGGGTGAGGGGCGGGGTATCGGGTTACACAATGATATCGGATTACGAGGGGGTGAGGGGGAGGGGTGGTATCGGATTTCAAGGATATTGGATTACGAGGGGGTGAGGGGGAGGGGGGGTGACCTTGGCATACCACCGTGATGACTCACCGGGGGTGACTCACCGGGGATGACTCACCTGGATGACTCACCTGGATGACTCACCGGGGGATGACTCAACCGCGCCGCGGGTCAGCGCCGCCGCCGCCGCCGCCGCCGCCGCGGGTCCGCGCGGGGGGTCCGCGTTCGCGGGGGGGGGTGGGGAGGTCCGCGTCGCGCCGCGGGTCCGCGCGAGGGGGTGCGCGTCGCGCCGGTCGCGGGTTACGTTCGCAACGACGCCGCTAGGCGGTGCACGATAGTAAGACTAACTCGATAGCGCACTAAGTAGGAGCGGGGTTTTTTTTGTCGATGACGTATCGAACCTGTCGGGACATGTTCGTCGTAAACAACATTTTTCTAGGAAAAAGGGGGGTGTTATCGCGTAGACTAAACAATTTATCTACGCAGTACGTGAAAAGACAAAGGAAGAAAGTCGATGACGTATCGAACCTGTCGGGACATGTTCGTCGTAAACAACATTCTTCTAGAAAAAAGGGGGGTGTTATCGCGTAGACTAAACAATCCATCTACGCAGTACGTGAAAAGACAAAGGAAAAAATGACGTCATCGAGACGAAGATCGACTCGATTCGTCGTAAACAACAGTTTTATTCTAGGAAAAGGGGGTGTTATCGCGTAGATTAAACAATTTCACGCTTTTTTACGACGCAGTACGCGAAAAAAAAATGGCGGATCGACGATGATCGACCGCAACTCATCGATGATAACATTTTTAGGGTAGGGAAGGACATGCATGTAAAGAAATTACATCGTTTAATTAGGTGTAAAAAAGTCTGTGTATTTAACTCCTTTTTAATCTATATATATAAAAAAGAATGTATGTATGTATGTATGTATGTATGTATGTATGTATGTATGTCCTTTATACACTCTTAAACTATTCGACCGATTTTTAACCAAAAGTATATGAAATAGGGGTAGAATTTTCCGGGGAGTGTTATAGGGTGTATAGTTTTTCGTTACCGATTTTCTGGAAACCAGTTTTTTTAATTTCTTTAATTTTTTGAGAAATAATTGACCGAATTTTAAAGAATTGTATATAAAATAGGGGTAGAATTACCTGGGGAGTGCTATAAAGTGTATAATTTTTCGTTACCGATCTTTTTGGAAGACGGTTCCTAAATTTTTTCAATTTTTCGGGAATTTATTGACCGAATTTTAAAGAATTGTATATAAAACAGGGGTAGAATTTCCCGGGGAGTGTTACAAACTGTATAATTTGTATAGCCGATCTTTTTGGAAACCGGTTTTTTTAATTTTTTAAATTTTTTGGGAAATAATTGATTGAAATATATGAAATAGGGGTAGAATTTTCCGGGGAGTGCCACTATGTGTATAGTTTTTTGTTACCGATTTTTTGGAAACCGGTTTTTTTAATTTTTCGGGAAATAATTCACCGAATTTCAAAGAATTATAGATCAAACAAGGGTAGAATTTTCCGGGAAGTGCTATAAAGTGTACAATTTTTTGTTACCGATTTTTTTAGAAACCGGTTTTTTTAATTTTTCAAATTTTTCGGGAAATAATTGATTGAAATATATGAAATAAAGGTAGAATTTTCCGGGGAGTGCCACTATGTGTATAGTTTTTTGTTACCGATTTTTTGGAAACCGGTTTTTTTAATTTTTTTAATTTTTCGGGAAATAATTTACCGAATTTCAAAGAATTATGGATCAAACAGGGGTAGAATTTTTCGGGGAGTGCTATAAAGTGTATAATTTTTTGTTACCAATCTTTTTGGAAACCGGTTTTTTTAATTTTTTAAATTTTTCGGGAAATAATTGATTCTTAAAAAATTATACATGAAGAAGGAGTAGAATTTCTCGGGGAGTGCTATAAAATGTACTATTTTTTGTTACCGATCTTTTTGGAAACCGATTTCGGAATGACCGAATCTCAAAGAATTGTACATAAAGTAGAGGTTAAATTTTCCGGGGAGTGCTATAAAGTATATAATTTTTCATTACCGATCTTTTTGGAAGCAGGTATCAAAAGTTTGACGAATTTTTCGGGAAATAATTGATCGAATTTTAAAGAATTGTATATAAAACGGGTAGAATTTCTCGGGGAGTGCTATAAACTGTATAGTTTTTCGTTATCGATCTGAGAAAAGGAGAGAGAGGGACAGAAAGGGAGAGAGGGAGAGAGGGAGAGAGAAAAGGAGAGAGAGAGGGAGAGGGAGGGAAAGAGAGGGACAGAGAGGGAGAGAGGGAGAGAGGAAAAAAAGGAGAGAGGGAGAGAGGAAGAGAGGGAGAGAGGGAGAAAAAGAGAGAGGAAGAAAGGAAGAGAGGAAGAGAGGGAGAGAAAGAGGAGAGAGAGAGAGAAGGGGAGAGAGAGAGAGACTATTTGCGTGTCTTAATACACATATTCTCCGGGGCGAAGCCCGGCGGGGCATGCTAGTACATAATATATCTTACGTACTAAAAACTAAAGCTGCGAGCTCACAATCGACGAGCTGATTCGTATTGAACGCATCGCTAGCGTATATTACCGTCGACGCTTCCTTGGGATCCGTCACGGTGGACGCGATATCGGAGAACTGCGCATACTTTGCATCGACCGCCGCAAGTATTCTGACCAAACGATCGAATCTCGCATTGATGCACCGATCGAGATCGAACATACGATGCAACGTCGATTCGGTCATCATCAAGTATACGTTTGCAGATTCTAAACGTATGAGTTTGACGTTCATAACCGGCGACGCACAAACTCTCACCGTTAGCGGTCCAACGTTTAGAAAACTATGGACATCTTTGTAGTCGTTGCGAAAGAAATTCTGAATATTTCGCCGTTGCTCGTAGAGTGCATTCCACGTTTTGAGAGCTAACAGCAGTTCTTTTCCTCGATGATCTCCAACGGCGATCTCCACGTAGCTCGGTGGGCCTACGTTGATGCCAATTTCGAGAAATTTATATCCCGTGGCTGTCAGCGCGTATCGTCTGCCGAGTATGCGAACCGCGCGACGCTTCAACGACATGCTGTATAAAAGAAATGAAATTAGTTTTTTATTTCATAAATATTACAATTTGTAAATATATAAAAAAAACTGGGCTCTATATGTTTCATTTCATCTGTAAAAGAAACTTACCTATCACATCTGGCCTCATACGTTTGAGTTTCAACGTCGTGAATTGGCACGTAATAATTCGTGGCATTCATACGATTTCCACCGTTGTTGCTACTGCTGTTGCATTCTTTAAAGGAGAACAT
Organism: Temnothorax ravouxi; assembly: GCA_030770255.1. NCBI lineage: Eukaryota > Metazoa > Arthropoda > Insecta > Hymenoptera > Formicidae > Temnothorax > Temnothorax ravouxi. The sequence goes on from JASTWP010000749.1 coordinate 68,225, forward strand.
TTTCACTCTCTCTCAACTCTGAGAAGTTGTCCGTCAGTACAAGCGATCGCGACGAGACTGGTCATATAAAATTAATCGAGTGAACGCGACAATCCACTAAAAGTAATGATGTGGTGGGGGAAAGAGGGAGGAGGAATTAATATTTATAGAACTGCGCAGTGGATTTTTTTTTAGGAGAGGGAGAAGTAAAGCTTACTCTAACGATGATGAGGATGATGGAGGATGGGCGGGGGAGTAAAAAATAAAACATTATAAAAAGTTATATATAATTTATTTAAAAAAAAAACTCGCAAATTCTTATGGCATCGGGCGACATGGCGTCGCGCGCGACCACCAGTTAAATAGTTTTAGTACATTTTGTAATGCGCAATTTTTTTCATGTTTTCCACATCGCATAGTATTGACGTCATCGAGTTTTCTCAAAGATTCAATATCCTCGTAATGCGCATCCAGAGTCTCGACGATTAGGTTTTTTCGCGCATAATTCTCCAGCAAATCCACCAGCCATTCTCGTTTCTGACATCCCTTGACGTACACGAGGGTCGGCATCTCGTCGTCGTCGTCGTCGTCGTCGTCGTCGTTTTCCTCTTCCTCACCGAACACGGCCGATGTAATCAGGTGTTTCACCTTGTTGTACGGCACGTTTCCGTCTTCCCAGCGTAATCCATGATGATTCGCAATCAACCAGGTAGCGCACGATTTGTCGGATTTTGTGAGGAGATTCCACGGCATGTGGTACGCAAAGATGTGATGCGTCAGAACGCAGCCTTTTCTCAGCACCGCCACCTCCTTCACGACAAATTTCATCCCGACGAGGAATCCTTGCAAGTCCACGAACGTTGGTACGGACATGATGATGAGATTTCTTTATCTCTCTCTCTCTCGTCGATGCGTCGATCGAGAGGAATGACGCGCAACTCTGCAAAACCGTCTCACGGTTCAATCTGATTTATACTCCCCCCCTTCCCTCCCTTATTTTCTGGATGGAATAAGAGAGAGAGAAAATATTCACGTCGACGTTGCCGCAAACACTCCGACTAATTTGCGCACCACGTTCGTCAACGGATTGTACTCGATCACGCGGTCGTGTATGATGAGACAGTACGCTGAGGTATTCGGCGGTACGTTCTCCATACAATCGAATTCCAGTCTAACATCCACGGTGGCGCTTTTGACGGATTCGTTTTGGCGCGAGCAATCGATGATCACAAACGGGCCGTTACGTAGGAATGTTGAAACGGTGAGACTCGGCTCAAGATATTCATATCCGTAGTAGTTCTTGCAGAAACGCGCGTACATATCGTACAGAATCGCCCATCTGTGTTTACCAAAATCCAAATTCAAATCGTCGTATGGATAAACTTCAGAGTTTAGATAGAGTTTTACGTTGGTCAAGTTGCAGTCGTCGAATCGGCTTGTATCGGCGGACATGACGTTTTTCCGACCCGTCTGCAGAGCGAAGACGACGTATCGCGGTTTTTCGAGCTGAATCGCGGTCTTAATGGCCCACGAATGTTTGGTCGTGTTCTGCAACAGGGGATACTCGTACAGATCCCACGAACGGAAACCCATACTTAGATATCGTCCGTCTTCCAAGGCGCGCAGCATCGACAGCTTGTTGATCTCGTTCAACACCACGTGAGGCATTCGCCATTGTATCTTGAGTATTTTGACAATGGGCTCTAACGCGAGACTTCCCACCAGGGAATTGTTGTCGTTGCGCGCTCGTATCAGGATCAATTCGTGACGAGCGTTGATCACCACGCGTTTGTAATCCTCGAAAAATCCCAGTAACAAGTTGAGCGGTACGCAGAAATTGAAATATCCGTTCGGATTATTATGTGGATCCCAGCCAGCGTTTCGCAGGATCACGCTTCTGTCGGACGATACCGTAACATAGTTCTTGAGCTGGTTATTCCTACGTTTCTGCAGCGATCAATCTCCACACCGTCGAGCTCGTATCGAATCTCGTCGAACATGAACGCGACGCAATTAGTACCCAATACCACGTTATCGGCTGGATCGACTTGATCGCCTCGATCGGCTGCTCTGGTCACCGTCAATGTTCCTTCGATGTAGAGAAAACTTTCGCACGGCAACGTATACAGATCCTGCTGTTGTATGGATATTCGTATCTCGTCGCTGTAGTCAAACGTTGTGTTGGCGTACGGATTGTACGTGTGAGTCTCGAACTTGACGATGCGATCGTCAAAGACCGGCTGGCCTCCGACGTTAAGAATTTCAGTCATCGTTCAGATGTTTCGCACCGCGAATCCCAGAGATTGTAAAAATTTAACGTTCGACGCGTTGAGCTTCTTTTTCGTAGCTTGTTTAACGCCACTGAATGTCGACGACGACGACAACGACGACTTGACGATATCGTCGAGCGGCACAGCCGTAAAGATATTATTGTTATTTGTCGCGTGCTCCGAGTCGTTCAACACTAACATCTCATGTGTCACGCGTACACACACGCTCACTCATACACTGATGCGTTATCGCTCTCGCCGTCGTACGTGCAATCGGACGGTGATCTCTTCTCCGCGAAAATCAAGCAATCGTCCGTCTTGATCAGCGACGCGTATCGTTAGATTCGTAACGCTCCGCGCGATGATCGGCAGGTAAATGATCTGCGCCGGCGTTTCCGATATCTTATATCCCGGTGGTACGCTCGGTGAAAATTCGTGTATCGTATGAACGCGTTTGTCGTTGCTGTACGCACCCGCGGTCACGTTACACTCCACGCGGATAATGTTTACATTGATAATATTAATCGGTGCGTCCGATTCGTACCACTGTCCCGGCTGCAATATACGCGTCGACGAGAATCTTAGCAGCGATCCGACGTTGTTCGGTTTGTTAAAGTTCACTCTGAACGCGCACTTGATCTCGCTCTTCATCGTATTGTAATTCGCGCGGAGCACTATCGGATAATCCGCGGCCTCGTCTTCGTAGCCGTTCGCGCGAACATCGTCGTTGGAACGAACCACGCGTCGCGGACGTTTACGTAAAATTTCACGTTTCAAAAACTCGTGTATGGCCCGTATCTCGTACGATCTCTCGGGAATCGTAATTTCCGTGTCATCATCGTCGAAATAAAATTTATTGTTCGAAGAATTCACATTCGGAATCGTGTGATAAGTCTCGAAACATGTAAGACCGAGCTCGTAGTCACCGTCGCTCAGATCCACGGCGGGAAAATAGTGCTCCGCGAGGACGCTGCTCTTCCCAGTCAACGTGAACGTTATAGACATGTCGGCGGAAACTGTTGGACGAACACTGAGTCTCCGCACGGTGCGTCGTCAGGTTTTAAATTAGCACCCGATCGTCGTCGTCGTCGATCGTCTGGAGAAATTGTAAACACAATTGTCCACAGATGCTTTGATCGTATCGCTGATAAGACGTGCAATTGTACTCGATCTTCGTCACGCTTGGTCCGAAATATCGCACCAATTCTTTCGGTGGTCGAAGATTACCGAAACTGTCGAAATATACGACACGATTTCCCCTCTTGGCGTACGCTACCCAATGAGTACCGGGGCCCGCTGCATCGTCCAAATTCACGATACCGCTCTCGTTTTGACGTACACCATCGACGATCGATAACGAATCACGCATGAAAACACCTCTGAAGAACGGTACGCGCATTCGCCGTGCCAGTCGACTCAATTGCACATTGGTCGTAATACCCGCGGGCATATTTAACGTCTTTTTTTATGTTTTTTTTTTTAATCTTCAACGCTACTCCTCGCCAGCGTTTGTGTGGGCCGAGATACAATCCTTGTCCATATTTGTACGGAGCGAGATAAAGTCCGCGACCTTCCATGGCGCGATGGTGACGTTGCGTCTCTTCCAGTTGACGCCGCGCGGCTTTGCTAGCGTTCATCGCCGTTGTAATTCCGGCCGCTCCGCCGGCCAAAGAACCGAGAACTCCCAACAACGGTAGAATCGGCAGTACGCCACCTCGTTTCGCTGTCGGAAGTATCCGCTTCTTCTTCGTCGACTTTGTTCTCGTTCGTGTTTTCCGCGTTTTCTAACCCATTCCGAGCTTCGTCTTAGCCTTCATGGCCGCCCAGACGGTTGTAGCGGCAGCCCTCTCTCCGAGAGCCGAATCTTTCGCGATAACGCGTCCCAGCGCTCTGTCGGCGAGTATCTTGTCCGCCGCGTGTCTCTCGGTGAGCTCTTTGCTACGCGAATAGGCTATATCGTGCTCGCGACACGCCACGTCCAATGAATTTACACCCGGATCACCTCTAGCCAATCGTTCTCGCAAACGAGTACCCGGACCGCAAAACTGATAGCCGGGAATGTGCAATTCGAACGGAAGTGCACTTATCGCGCGATTAAACAGACCTCTACCTGTTTTTTTATTTTTCATTGACATTTGCCGCATTCAGCGTTAAAATTGCGGAATGGTCTTGACAGCAGAACGTACATCTGTACGACTGAGCGAATCGCGGTGCCGCGCATCTATAAATAGACGTTCGAACGAAAGTTCGATTTAGTTGTACAAAGTGTGTGAGGAAACTAAAAAAATTATGAGATTCGTGCGACAACCGTTGGCGATTCGCGTGACGAATTGCGACGACAGATCACTGTCGATGGAGGGCAACGCGGAGAAGCGCAGACACGGTACGATGTTGCCGACTACTATACGCGCGATCATTTGCGGTCCCTCGAATTGCGGTAAAACCAACGTTCTGATAAGTTTGTTGGAAAGTCCGCACGGTGTACGTTTCGAGAACGTGTACGTGTACTCGAAATCGTTGCAACAACCGAAATACCGATATCTGGAGAATTTATTAACATCGATCGACGAAATCGGCTACTACACCTTCTCCAATAACAGTGACGTCATTCCACCGAGCGACGCGTGTCCAAACTCGATATTCATCTTCGACGACGTGGCGTGCGATAAGCAAGACACTGTGAGAGAGTATTTCGCAATGGGCAGACACTCGAGCGTCGACTGCTTTTATCTCTGTCAGACGTACGCGAGAATACCTAAACATCTGATACGCGACAACGCAAATTTGCTGATCCTGTTCAAACAGGATGGCACTAATTTGAAACACGTGTACAACGATCATGTGAATACCGACATGTCGTACGATGAATTTTGCTCGTTGTGTCACGATTGTTGGCGATACAAGTACGGATTCGTAGTGATAGACAAGGATAGCGCGCTTTCGAACGGCCGATACAGAAAAGGATTTAACATGTTCGCGATACCACAAAAGCGGTCAGTCGTCGTCGATACGTCGTCGAAACAACGTTAGCGTTACAGAGAGAGAGAGAGAGATCGACACTTTGTTTTTTTTTTGTTTTTTTTCTCCATGATGGCTGCGATCGATGAGAGTGACAATTCTCGCGAACGTGAGAAGATCGCGAAAGATATTGCAAAAACGAGTAAATCAATTCGCAAGAAACTTCGCGCTTTGAAGACCGGTAAGATCGAGAAGGACATTGAGTTGGACACGCACTTTCAACCTCTCATCGGGGCATTGCAAAAAATCGTCGACAACAAGAACTTGATCGCGGTGAAGACGGAGGAGCCGACGAACAGCTACGCTGAAGCGAAAATCGAACCGTTATCCGTTCAACAAAGCGGGGAGGAGAAGGAGAAAAAGGAGGAGGAGAAGGAGGATGATACACCGAAGAGAAAAAGGAAACGATTAGACTCCTGGTCGGATCTGTCATTGACACCGCGTAATAAATCTGGTCAATCGAAACGATCGACAGTACTACCGATAACCTCTACACCGATAACCTATACATCGACGCGAACCGTGCAACGTACGAGTCCCGAATTCCTCACAAGCGCGAATGTTTTCGAAACCACGGACGACTCGATCGCGACGACCGTTCAAAAGCAGTTGCAAACGTCAGAGGGTCGAGAATCATTTATAGAAACTGTTGTAATCCAAAATTACAACAAGTAATTATTAAATTAATTATTAAAATCACAGAATAGTCTTTCGAAAGACTTCGAGGAAATTGTCTTTCGAAAGAGATCTCAGGTTACGCCGACGCGAACGTGGAAGTCCATCAAGCTTCCGCGTCAATCGACCTATTGCGATATGCATAGGAATGTGCAACAACGCATTTTGGCAATCGCGGAAACGCGGAATCACAGCGAGATTGCGAATGCGCTCGGTCACTGACCGACCGCATTCGGGGAGCCGTCGAACCCGGCGGAAAGGCGCTGACAGGGCATAAGTTAAGATAATATAAGGAACCGCCGAAGAAGCCGTGACGGAGAGTATAACACCGAGACTCAACCCGCGACCGTTCTCGTAAGTCGTGTCGCGTAAACATTGTAACGAAGTGCGGACGAGCGAGTGATTGTAATTATAAAAGGTTAAACCAAGTGTGAAGTGTAAGGAGGCAATGAAATAAAGCTCCAACATAAGATAAAATAAAGTGAAGTTAATTCAACGACGCCTACACCCCGTTCCACCTACGAAACCGAACCTGCTCTTCCTAGCCTGCCCGCCCGTGCTTTCCGAGTTCCAACTCGTAAGGTCAAAAGGATCCCGAAAATAATAAACGTTTTGCCGTAAGCCGTCACCAACCGGCGACGCGGCATAACATAATTTGGTGGCAGCGGTGGGATAGACCGAAGCACCAGGACAACTAGGAAAGATACTAAAAATACCTAACAGCGAATCTGCTTAAGGTACGCAAATAAAGTCTACCAGTCAACGCTGAGTACGACCGACAAGGAAGAATCTTAAAAAATTAAGTACGGTGGAAAACCTGTGGATTGACCAAAGATCAGATCGACCGGCGGGAATAACCAAGGTACGGAGCGACCAAGGTATCAACCACGGTACTGAGCCAAAAGGGATCGATCAAGGCATCCTCAAGGACACCAAGGGGCAAAGGAAAATACAAGGCCGATACTCAAGGCCAAGTGCAACTATCCAGAGGACCGGCAGAACGCGCTTAAAAGGGAACGCCAACTGATCCGGATCCAACGCCAAGCAGCGGACAACGCCAAGCAGCGGACAACGCCAAGCAGCGGACGACGCTAACGCAGCGGACGACGCCGACGCAACGGACAACGAGGGAGCAGCAACCACGCCAGGGCCAGCCGCAAACGACGGAGCCTGCGAGCGACCATGCGAGCTATACTTCTAATGTAAGCGAGAAAATCCAAATTGTATTACGCGTGAATGTCGGGAGAAAATAGTCCTCCTCGAACACCGATAGCCAATAAGTCGTGGTTAGCCAACGAGTTTGCACCACGGATAAGTAGTCCACGCGCGACAGTACAGGCAACTCTAGATAACGTTCGTGTAGCATTAGAAACGCGACACTCGGACAGCGACGCCGAGTTACCGGAAAACGTTGTTATCGAGCGCGAGTTTCCGTTTGGTAATCTTGACGAGAGCTTATTCTTAAACGACCCCATTGACCGGACGGACGAAAAACCGCGTAGAAGCAGACCATACGTTAGCAGAACTCCTAGCAGAGTATCCTTGCGACGAGAATTTTCACTAACCTCCTACGAGAGCGATATATTCGACCCCAGCGAATACTATCGGGAAAACGGCGAAGATACGCGAACGGAAAATCTTCTATTAGAAGAACACATTCACACAAATCAGCCACAAGCGCAAATTAAGAAAATCGAAATGGCACAGTCACAATCCGGCACACAGTACGTACCTTTATCTACGGAAACGCACGACGTAAAAGCAATATACAATTTATTACTGGAAATGCAGAAAATACAAGAGGAATCGCGTGACGAAGCGCGTGAATTACGAGAACGGTTAACAATACTAGAAAGTAGTACACGAAACGGCGACCAAGTAGGAGCCGGAAACGGAAGATATTCGAGCGAAAATTACGGACGGACGGAACACGATATAAGAAATCGGCGTAGTACCGTACCGAATTTTATAACACTAAAGGAAGCACGAAGCATGATCCCTGAGTTCGATGGGACATCGCGGCAAAAATTACAAGAATTTATAAACGCGTGCACATATGCGGTACATAATATACAGCCTACGGACGAAGAATCATTAGTACAAGCGATTTTATATACAAAATTAAAAGGAAAGGCAATGCAAGATTTTGAGACGCGAGATATACAGACATTCGCTCAATTAAAGCAACAATTAGAAGATTGCTATCAAGCTAAGCAGAGCACCACGCATTTGCAGATTGAGTTTAATACGCTCAAACAAAAGCCAAACGAAAGCGCACATGCTTTCGGACAACGAGTCGATCTACTAGCCATGAAGCTATACGACGCTATGATAGAAGGAGAAGATCACTCCGGTATGTTTAAACGCGCGATTCAGCAAACGATACAAAAGCAAGTCTTAATTAACTTTCAAATAGGATTGCGCGACGAATTGAAAATACTTGTACGTTCGCAACGATATACGACGTTACAAGAAGCCATAACGGGAGCGAGCGCGGAAGAAAAGCTCATAGGGCCGACCGCGACAAAAACGGGCGCCTCGCCATACAAAAATAAGCCAGGATATGCGAGACAGCCTCAAAATCAGAGCGTACAATGTTTTAAATGCGGAAAAAATGGTCATTATGGACGGGAATGCCGAAGTCACGGAAACGCATTACCCAAACCTAGCAAACCTGCACAAGTAAATGCACTGCAGAAATATTGCAATTATTGCAAAAAATCGGGGCACAACCGAGATGAGTGTTGGACATTAAAAGGGCGAAATTACACCCCCAACACTAATAAATCCGAAGAAAACAAAAAGGGGCCAAACGAAAAAAGACAACAAGTGAACGTGCTGAATCAAAAGAAGAACGCTGACTCTGCAAGCAGCGAAGACGAACATGAGGAGGCGAGAGGAAAACAACCACGACCTGCCTTAGAATATCGGGTTACACATATTAAAAGTGTGCCACGCGCACGCACGAAGACAGAACTGTTATTGACAAGACTACCAATACGAGAGGTAAAATCCGGAGCATTGGATATGCTATATGACTCTGGGTCAACAATTTCATTAATAAAGCTAAACGCGTTAAAAGATGACGCACTAGTTTACGAAGACCGCATAGCGCTCACCGGAATCACGGGACACAAAATACATACACTCGGAAAAGTGTATGCAACCATAGAAACAAATAAATTAAAAATTAAACACGCATTTTACGTGGTAAAAGAAGACATGCCCATAGAGCACGATGGAATCCTAGGAATAGATTTCCTACGGAAACACGCCGCATCTTGCGATTACGAGCAAATGCAATTAAAAATAAAAGAAGAAACTTTCAAGTTGTACCCGTATGGAAAGGTCACACTAAAGCCCCGCAGCGAGACTATAATAGAAGCAATTACGGATAAAAATGAAGAAGGTATCGTACGAGCAAGGGAGATAAAATCAGGAGTTTATATTGGAAACTGCCTAGTGAAACCAGAGAATCATATCTGCGTTCTAAGCGTAATAAATACTACAGACAAGGAAATTGAAATACCGACTCCACAAGTTACGCTGGAAGAATTAGAAACAGATACCAAAATACATGCGACAATGGCGGGAGAAGAAACTAAACCTGCTATACCGCGAAATGAACGCATCTGACTAGCATTGCGTACACAGCACTTAAACGCCGAAGAAAAACGATCCCTCCAACACATATGCGAAGAATATGGCGATTTATTTCATTTAGAAGGAGAGCCATTAACATGTACTGCCGCAGTAAAACACGAAATAAATATACGCGCTGACACTGCACCTGTAAATGTAAGACCATACCGACTTCCAAACAAGCATAAAGCGGAAGTAAATCGGCAAGTACAAGAAATGTTAGAAAACAAAATAATTCAAAGCAGTACTAGCCAATGGAATGCACCGTTGTTAGTGGTACCTAAAAAAGCTGACGCAGCAGGAAACCCGAGGCTCCGAGTAGTCGTAGACTTTCGGAAGCTAAACGATCTAACGATAGGCGACTCATTCCCACTGCCGAATATCACTGATATACTTGATCAGTTGGGAAACGCCAAGTATTTTACTACGCTAGATCTGGCATCTGGGTATCATCAGATACCAATGGCCGAACGAGATAAACACAAGACAGCATTTTCGACACCTTACGGCCACTACGAATTTAATCGCATGCCGTTCGGACTAAAGAACGCGCCCGCAACGTTTCAGCGGTTAATGACTTCTATACTAACTGGCTTACAGGGAATTAAATGTCTTGTGTATCTAGATGACATAGTAGTGTATGGATCTAGCCTGGAGGACCACAACAAACGATTAAGAGAAGTGTTACAAAGACTTCGAAATAACGGGTTAAAATTGCAATCAGAAAAATGCGAATTCTTACGCAAGGAAGTGATCTATCTAGGCCACATTATTTCAGAAAATGGAATTTCTCCAGACCCATCAAAGCTAGTAGCAATAAAAGAATTTCCTACGCCAAAAAGAGTTAAGGACGTGCAGTCATTTATCGGCTTAGCCGGTTATTACAGAAAATTCATAAAAGATTTCTCGAAGATAGCCAAACCGTTAACAAAGTTAACAAAGAAGACGGAAAAATTCGAATGGACTTCAGAGCAAGAAAATGCCTTCAATAATTTAAAGGAAAAATTAACAACGGCACCTGTGCTTAAGTATCCAGATTTTACGCAAGAGTTTATTATAACTACTGACGCATCCGACCATGCCATCGGAGCAATACTATCTCAAGGAAAGATAGGTGAAAACCAGCCAATAGCTTATGCCAGTCGAATTCTATCACGAGCAGAACAAAATTATAACACTACAGAGAAGGAGTTATTAGCCATTGTATGGGCGGTCAAACATTTCCGACCATACGTTTATGGTACCAAATTTAAAATTGTGACCGACCACAAGCCGTTAACATGGTTATTTAACGTTAATAATCCAGGCTCAAGACTGATTCGATGGAGATTACAACTGGAAGAACACAATTATGAAATTATACACAAAGCCGGAAAGGCGAATGTAAATGCCGATGCGCTGAGTCGTAATGTAAAACGAGACGAAGTTGTCTCAGAAGAGGAACCGAAAATCCACACGATAAACGAGGATAACTCCAACGAAGATGAAGCAAAAGTATATACAGAAGAAGAAAAGAAGCAGATATTACATGAGTACCATGATGCACCTATAGGAGGGCATCAAGGCGTCGAACGAACAATTAATAGAGTCCGGTTAAATCATAACTGGCGCGGATTGACGAAAGACGTCGAAAAATATATAGCTAAATGCGAGCTATGTCAAAGAAATAAGCTATCGCGGAAAAATAAAGTACCGTTGGTAATTACGGACACCCCTACCAAGCCATTCGAGAAATGTGCTTTGGATATCGTAGGACCACTTACGATTACAACAAGTGGAAATAAATATTTGTTAACATTTCAAGATAATTTAACAAAATATAGTAAAGCGATACCAATTCCAAATCAGGAAGCAAGTACAGTAAGTAAGCAATTTGTGACAAAAATTGTCTTAGAGCATGGAATTCCAGAAAAAATTCTGACCGACCAAGGCACGAATTCTTTGAGTGAGGTATTCAAAAACACCTGTAAACTCTTAAGGATAAACAAAATCCAAACTACCGCGTATCATCCAGAGAGCAACGGAGCACTCGAAAGATCCCACCGAACACTAGCAGAATACCTGCGACACTATATAAATGAGGACCAAACGGATTGGGATGAATGGATACCGTTTGCGATATTTGCATATAATACAACGCCGCACACAGCGACGGGGTATACACCGTTTGAGCTAGTATACGGTCATCAAGCTGAATTACCGACAGCACTGACAAAACCACCTAAACTCACGTATAACTATGATGATTATGCACAAGAGTTACGAGAAAGATTAAGAGCGACCAACAAAGTTGCCAGGGAACACGTTCAAGAGGAAAAGATTAAAGCGAAAAAACAATATGATACGAAGACTAAAGAAACAAGTTTCCGTGTAGGTGACAAGGTACTTATGTACGACGAAACGTTACGACGAGGACGTTCAAAGAAACTTGAATCCCTATGGACAGGACCGTACATAATTATTGAAAAGAATTCAGACGTTAATTATACTATAAAAAAAGGAAGAAAAATAATGCGCCTACATGTAAATAAATTGAAACTTTTTATAGAAGAATAACAAAAAAAAAGAGAGAAACACTCTGAAACAGAATATCTCTGTTGCAGAATACTCGCGTGCTGGAGAGGGCAAGCATTAGCCCGAGCAGAAAAAACGGAACCACATTACAAAATCCAACAATTCCAAAATAACCCAGGGATGTATTATGAGAAGCTTGGAAGAATGCACTACTCCCGGAAGACGTGGAAATTAGTGATTAAATTTGATTTAACAACGTTAAATCGAAGGCACGAGCAAATTGAAAAATATCTACAGGAAGCAAAGATTACATGCGATAATAAGATTTTAAAATTACTGCATAAGGAAACGTGCCTCACCTTTGAAAATATCGCAAGAAGAGAACTAGAATATCTGACAAAAATCCTCACGCAGATCAACACAATATATAAAACGTCGACAGATTTAAGGAGGGGATTAGTGGACGGAATAGGTTCAATAGCAAAATCATTGTTCGGAACGATGGATGCAAACGACGAAAAGCGCATCAACGAACAGTTACAGCTATTGGGAAACAATCAACAAACATTACACCATGTAATGCAGAATCAGATCAAGGTGATGAATGCCACTATAGGACATATAGAGAATTTAGAAAACATAATAGAACGAAATCGTAATCTATTAGAAAAACGAGTTACAGATTATCTTAACAGGGAAGAAATGAAAGAACATTTTGAGATTGGCATAGCGGTAATCACAGATTTAATCCGCGACGTCGAGAACATACTTGAATATTTGGCATGCATAAGAAAAGGAACAATGCATCCGAAAGTAATGCCAGTAGAGGATATCACCTGGCAGTTGAAAGAAGCAAGTCAGCAATTGCCACCGGGGTCATATTTCCCGTTTAGAGTCAACCTCGAAGACTGGTTTACGATTGAAAAACACACGACAATAAAGGCATTCTACAAAAATAATCAAATATACACCGTCTTACTTTTTCCTTTAATCACACCACCGCTTTATGATATAATGAGCGTTATTGAATTTCCCGTGCTCACGCGCAAGAATGTACTCACATCAGTAAGAGTTGATAATAAAATAATAGCAGTAGATAAAGAAAGAGTGACCTACATGCTCTTAGACGAAGATTATCTGGCAAAGTGTACCTCCACTAATCTGCAGTACGTATGTACACAAAATACACCGATATATCGTATCGATGAAAACGCACCGTGCGAGATACAAATGTATGTTCAACAGCAGCATTATTACAAAATGTGTAAATTCAGACACACTGTTACAACACGAACAAAATGGAACCCATTACGACGACCACACGATTGGCTGTATTCAACAGTAACGGAACAACCAATACTTATACAATGTAATGAGCACGAGAAGAAGCAGATAATCAATAAAACTGGCAAAATCACTCTAGGAAAAGAGTGCAAACTAATGACAACCGACATGACAGTACAAGCTGAAGAGACAATATACGAGACAGACATAGAGACATATTTACCCGAAGTAAATATTTCGCTTATATATGATCATGAAATGATTACATTAAATAACGAGACAACGGACGATTTAACTCAACATCGAGCTGAATTGACAGAATTAAAAACGCGAATACAAAAAATGAATATTGACCTAGAAAACGACGACCGAAATTTTTACGTCCGAAAACAATTTGTATACCCAATGACAGCGAGCGGTATAATTACATTAGCCATAATAAGCATTGTAATATACGTATTAATGAAAAATAAAATAAAAAAGAAAAAGAACCCACGGTCACCACTTACATTATACGATGAAGAAAGATCATTTCGACCATACGGATTTCCGAAACCAATTTTAAAACGTAGTGTAAGTACCAGGTTCTAATAGAATAGTAAACGATTATAATAAAATATTGTACACGGGTATTATAAAATGTAAAATATATATAGGTATATAAGGGAAAAATATAGGAATGGGTATACAACAAAGTAGAAATTAAAATATATATCGAAAACTCGCATACCTCGTTTTCTCTTTTTAACGGGGGAGGGATGTTGTAATCCAAAATTACAACAAGTAATTATTAAATTAATTATTAAAATCACAGAATAGTCTTTCGAAAGACTTCGAGGAAATTGTCTTTCGAAAGAGATCTCAGGTTACGCCGACGCGAACGTGGAAGTCCATCAAGCTTCCGCGTCAATTGACCTATTGCGATATGCATAGGAATGTGCAACAACGCATTTTGGCAATCGCGGAAACGCGGAATCACAGCGAGATTGCGAATGCGCTCGGTCACTGACCGACCGCATTCGGGGAGCCGTCGAACCCGGCGGAAAGGCGCTGACAGGGCATAAGTTAAGATAATATAAGGAACCGCCGAAGAAGCCGTGACGGAGAGTATAACACCGAGACTCAACCCGCGACCGTTCTCGTAAGTCGTGTCGCGTAAACATTGTAACGAAGTGCGGACGAGCGAGTGATTGTAATTATAAAAGGTTAAACCAAGTGTGAAGTGTAAGGAGGCAATGAAATAAAGCTCCAACATAAGATAAAATAAAGTGAAGTTAATTCAACGACGCCTACACCCCGTTCCACCTACGAAACCGAACCTGCTCTTCCTAGCCTGCCCGCCCGTGCTTTCCGAGTTCCAACTCGTAAGGTCAAAAGGATCCCGAAAATAATAAACGTTTTGCCGTAAGCCGTCACCAACCGGCGACGCGGCATAACAAAACGTTGCAAAGTCGCTTGGGTTCACTGAGCCGAGTGTACATCGCGTCTGTTTTGAGCGCCGATCCAACGATAGACACTACGTTCGGTGTTAAATTCGGCGATAATAATAAATTGATGCTTGGTAATAAACGTTTTCATGTGGATACCGATGATTACATTTACATAGACGATGTACGATACACCGGCACACCCGGTATTTACGAGTTGATCTTCAAGGATGTACCCGATGACAAGCTCTACACGGAGGACGATTTGGAAAAATACAGGCACATACTGTTGGCAACGAGTGCTCATAAATACAAGCACGATCCTCGCGAGCGACGAATGGGCAACAGGGGATACAAGTATCTACATGTAATCTCACCGTTGATGTCAATCGAATCCAAGAAGAAAAAATCCGGAAAGGGATTATTCGCGCCTCGCGCGATGACGCTAACCGACAATAAGATCGACTATGTGCACTGGGACGACCCCAACGAGCTGGTGGATCGTCTGCGATTGCTCGACGCTTCGCGTCAAGCTGGGAACAATGCCCACGACAACGAGATCATGTCGATCATCGAGGAACTTCGCGAGGCTGGGCTTATTATAAATTAAACGGCGCGACAGCGATCCGTTCAATCAACGTCGAAATGCCGATCAATAAATTTGGATTGTTCGAGCAGAACGAAGACGCGACGAATACCATTTCCTATCATCATCGATGGAGCGGATTAGTGAGAAATTTTGTGCGCGACAACGCTCTGTGTCGCACCGCCATGGACTTTGACGCAAGGTCGCGAAAGATTCGTCGCGTAGCGCAACCTGAGACTGACGGTGACGCTGTTAACAAAATATATGTTGATCAGTGCTTTAAAAGTCTGACAGATCAATGGAAAGAGTCAGACGAGAAGTTTACCGCGTTCGAGAAGGACGTGCGAGCGTTACAGGCTGCGGTGAACGAGCTTCGACGCGCGAGTATCGATAGATTGGAAACGGCTACGGAAGGATGAAGAAACGGTTCAGCAGAAACGATTATCGAACGGCGACGAGTGAAGAGAGGCAACGGTTAATTAACGACGGTGACGAACAGCAACGAACCGTTCGAGAACAGTTGTCGGACGGTTGTCGAGCGGTTCAAGAACGGTTGTCGGACGGTTGTCGAATGGTTCGAGAACAGGTTAGGAACGATTACGAGCGGTTTAGAAACAGCTGCGAACTACGCGGAGACAGGAAAGGTTACAAACGGCTAAAGAACGTCGACGACGACGACGACGACGACGATGAATAGTAGTAAGAAGCAGTCAACTGACGACGACAAACGACAACGAACGGTTCAAGAACGGATGTCGAGCGGCGGTCGATCGGTTCAAGAACGGCTCGAAATGGTTTCTGAGCGGTTCAGAAACAGCTACGAACGACGCAGAAACATAAACAAAAACGGCTACGTACAGTCAACGAAACGCTAACCCCGAACATGAGACCTGTAAATTCGACCGATGTGGATAAAAATATCGAAAAGCGACGGTTGGTGGACGAATTGCACGCACCGGCGAGAAGAAATTTTCCTCGCAGACACGTCATAGTGCGAGGGTACGACGATCTGTGGCAAGCTGATATCGTCGAGATGCGCCCGTACTCACGTTTCAACGGAGGCTACCACTACATACTCACCGTCATCGATGTGTTGAGCAAGTATGCGTGGGCTGTGCCGCTCAAGGGTAAAGGTGGCAGCGAGACAGCTGACGCTATCGCTGAGATAATTCGAGATAGCGGGAGGTGCCCTAGTAATCTACAAACCGACATGGGGAAGGAATTTTACAACACCGACGTGCAACGTCTCGTGAAAAAACACGACATCAATCATTATTCCACGTATTCGGTGATGAAGGCATCGGTCGTCGAGCGATTCAATCGCACGTTAAAAAACAATATGTGGAAGATGTTTACGCTCAATGGAAATTACAAGTGGGTCGACGTCTTGCCGCGACTCGTGTCGGATTACAACGCGCGCAAGCATCGAACGATCGGCATGCGACCCGTCGACGTTACCCCCGCGATCGCCGAAAGACTCTTGGCTACGGTGTACAGCGCGATAAAAATCGCGGGCCCGGCAAAGTTCAAAGCGGGCGACTCGGTACGCGTCAGCAAATACAAGACAATTTTTGAGAAGGGTTACACGCCGAATTGGACCACCGAGGTGTTTAAGATCGTTAAAGTGCAGCGTACCAATCCCGTAACCTATCTACTCGAGGACTATCGTGGAAAATCTATCGCTGGAGCGTTCTACGAGTACGAATTGCATCGCGCGACTTATCCTGACGTGTATCTCGTGGAGAAAGTACTGCGCAGGAGGGGCGACGAGGTTTACGTGAAATGGCTGGGATTCGATGGATCGCACAACTCGTGGATACACAAGAACAATGTTATTTAATTCATACAGATTGTATTTTTTTTTAAACGTATGAAAGAACAATAAACTGTGTAAAAAATAACCAATATATAAAATATGTAAGACGTATGCGACATCTTTATTAATATCCTCTCCACTATATAATACGATATCTGCTATTGCGGGTTTCGTGTTCATCGTGGCGCCATAAACAAATTTTTTCTTAAAGAAGGGGGTTGTTATTGCACAAACGTATCTATTTCACACTATTTTTTATGACGCAGTACGCGAGACAAAGGAAAAGATCTTTCCCGATTCAGTTGGAGTGAGAGAGAGAGCAAAGGGTATATAACGAGGGATGAAGCGCGTCGAGCCGCATTAGTACCTATACGATTTGAGATCGAGCATAATATGTGCATATGGTGATACATCGCGACGCAAAGTTATATCGTTAAACTCGTTAAAATATCACGTGCAAGTGAAGAAAGTGAGACTGTAAAAGAGAGGTTGTGAATCGATCGACACTGGTAAATATATAGTAATAATATTAAAAAATAATAGAGTGTATTGTGACATACTTTTTTTTGTGAAACCATAATTTTATAACACTATACTTTCTTTTTGCCAAGGGTTTCCATCACAGTATGGAAGCGGTAGTGGTAGAAGGTTTCGGTATGAAGCTCACGCAAAAAGATCTTCACACGCTGGTCGATTTAAATTGGCTAAACGACGAAGTGATAAACTTTTATATGAACTTGCTGATCGCCAGAGGAACATCTTCCGACGCGTATCCGAAAGTGCACGCGATGAACACGTTTTTTTACCCGAAACTTCTGTCGAGCGGTCACTCGTCTCTGAAGCGATGGACTAGGAAGGTGGACATATTTGCGCAAGATCTTGTGGTTGTGCCTATACATTTGAACGTTCACTGGTGTATGGCAATAATAGATTTTCGCGATAAGACGATTGTTTATTACAACAGTATGGGCAGCAATAATTCAAAATGTCTGGCTGCGTTAAAACTATATTTACAAGATGAAAGTCTCGATAAAAAGAAACAATATTATGATATGAGTGACTGGAAATGTCAATCCGCAAAGAACATTCCGCAACAGACGAACGGCAGCGATTGTGGCGTGTTCTCCTGCATGTTCGCCAAGTACGTCTGTGCATGTAAAGAAATTACATTCACGCAGACTGACATGCCGTACTTTAGGAATAAAATGCTTAGGGAGATAATAAATAAAAATATTGTATAAAAAAAAATTTTTTTATTAAATAAATGATTATATTATAATTTACATAAATGTGTAATTATATTAATCCTTTATCATACAAATTTTCATTTTGCGCGATGCAGCTCGTATAACACTCAAGCGAGAATAAAAAATGTTTAGGGAGATATTAAATGGCAATAATAAAAAAAAAAGTTTTATTTAATAAATTGATTATATTTATGATTGATTATATGATTGATTATATTATAAAATATATAAAATGTATGATTACAATGATCCTTCATCGAAGAAATCTTCATTCATTTCGCACAATGCATTTCGTGCTCGTATAGCACTCAAGCGATAGCGTTCCGGCCATACGGCGTAATCACCTTCATTGTTTTTAGGTATTTCGAACTTAACTCTATTCCACCGATTCCAAAGTTTATTGCAAAACGCATGTTCGTCAGCTTCGCTCGTGTAACGAAATCTCTTTGGAATTCTTATCCCAACACCACTCATATACTGTGTCGCTCTATTACTGCCAGCTGCTATTGTTCGTATCCACAGTTCTTCCCGCACACATGGATTTCCGATCGCCCTTCGCAGAGAGTACGTTGTCAGATTCCAGCGAGCGTCCTCCTTTATCTCCTGATTCCAGCAATTTTTCGGGTCCGTCCCATCAGTAAATAAGATCGGTGGTGGAGACGCTCTGTTGTACTGCGAGTCATCGGAATCGGAATCGGACGCATACATACCCATTCTACTCTCTATTTTTTCCATAGCGAACATTGTCCCCGTTTACAATGTGAAGTGAAAAAATAAAAAAGTTTTACATATATTGTCACAATCTTAAAGAATTTCTTGCAGCAGTTAGATCACATAAATGTATACTACACACATTTTTTTTTTTTTTTGACCCGGGGAAATCCTCCTAGGATACCTCCATCCTCCGGAGAGAGGTCAGACGGTTATGTCGGACTTTTACCGACTAAAACCCCGGGGGGGGAGGGGGTCGTCACAGCACTCTGGGACGAGGCCTCAGAAAACACACTGTTCTTTCCGGAACCACGTTATACTACATACATATATATATATATATATATATATATATATATATATATATACATACATACATTGCATACATACATACATGAATTTTCACTGTTCCTTATCATATAAAGGTATGCGATAATGGCCCCAAGGCAACGTATCGGTCGAATCCGGCACGATATATCGCTTATCGTCGTACGGACTCAGAGCGATTTTCGTCTCACAAATAGTGTACACTTCGTGCATTTTCGATCGTATGCACGACTGCGGTCGAGTCATTTCGATCTCATTGTTCAGACACCGCGTGTAGTCGTCAAATGTGATGGTGCGCGCGATGACGTTGCTTTTGACACCTTTCGCTTTTTTACAGTCTTTTTTGCCATCGACTCGCAAGGCGTACATTTTTGCCCTAAGTCCAACGAATTCGGTCATAATGGCACCATTGTTTTCGTCCTTCATCGGGCCCGGCACTTTTTTATTGACGAGAGGCATACCGTAAACGTTATCTACCGCGTAGTCACTCGTGTCGAACCTGACTATATCATGTTTCATGTTCTTATACGCATCGTCGCACTCGATATGATAAATCAAACTGTCCGTGTCGGTGTACATAATTCTACACGATTCGCGGTACAGGGGAGACATGTACTCGTGGTGAAATTCGTATAGACACACCTTCGACAAGTCGAGGATGCACATACCGACGTAGATCGGTTTGTCGAATTTCACCTCGAGTTTGCGCAGTTCAATAGCTACCAGATTTTCCGAAAATACGCTCCTGCTGTGGAAATTCGGTCGCGCGATCATTGCCTCCGCACCGTATCGTCCGTCCCACTTCGTCAATAATTTTACATCGACGTGGTTTCGTACATTTTCCATCGTTTTCCCGAAAACTGCGTTATTCATTAATTTATATAAATTTTTTTCAAACTCATTTTTAGCCAATGTTCTAAATTTTGTATTGAGTTCAATGTAAGCGCGGAGCCACTCAGATTGAGCAAATTGTAATACGCGATGTATTTTAGTGACGCGAAGACCATGGCGCGTGCACTGCTGCAGATTGCGATAATGAATGACATAACGCTTCTTATCGTGCAGCGTGGCGAGAAGTTTGTCCTGCCGTTTGCCGGGCGGTTTATCGCGCGTTGGGCAGAACGGTAGGTCAGTGTGCGCGTCATGTTTATCCCGCGGATACTCGAGATCGACCTCGAGAATATAACCCGTAGGCGAATCCTCAGCGATCGCGCTAAAGTCGAAATTCGAAACGTCTTCGACCCATCGAAACTCCGCGTAAGGTAATGGCTTACACATCGCCCAGCCGTACAAGTTGTTGACATCGAAGTACATTAGGTACGACGACGGTTTCGATGAATCGTACGACTGCATGTACTTGTTGTTGGCCTGCGCGTATCTGCCGGAACATTGACTCAGACCGCCGCGAATACCACGTTCGATAAACATAACCATGTCAATGTTTGTCAACAGTTCGAAATTGACACGTGTATGTTTCAACATGGCGTCCCACGTAAAGCCTGGTAAAGTGTAATAGTACGCTGGATCAAGTCCGTAACTCGCGACGCAGCTGTCGCGGAAATTTTCAAACACGTCGGCCAACAGCAATACATCGGTTTTCAGGTATAGATCGCTGTATTCGCCCAGAGTTCGAATGGAGAATCGCTGCCATACGTTCGCGGCGTGCGCGTAATCGCTCTCGGATACGGTGTCACCGGTCAAGGAACTGTAAAATGAATCGCGCGGCGGTAAACATGTATCCTCCAGCTTTTCGACGCTGTCCACGTATTCGTATGGAAAGACACCTTTTCGCGTCAATAATTTGAAATCGTCGTCGGATAACGTGTAAAAATTTGAACGTATAATTTTTAATTTATCATTATCTAGAAAGGATGCCAATTTTGCGAGACTCGCGCTCAGAAATTTGTACGAGTCGATGAATCTTAGTTTTATATCATTGCGTAAATCAGATTTTTCCGCGGTGTCTTTCACATGTTTAGTAAATGAGATGTATTTTTCTTTTGTTATAGGCAGTACATCAATACTGCCTTCGAACGCGGCAGCTATCTCCTTGATAATGAAATGCGCGTCGTAGCCCGACAGATTGTGGAATATTACTGGGATGAAGTGAGAATCCTTATAATTCAGATTGCACATTTAATCGAGTGTGCCGGACCTCTGTAACGTCCAGTTAGGTGGCAATGATCGCGCACACGATTATCATTTGGCGTGAATGGTTGTTCGCATATATGACATTTCGCCGCGCTGTGATATGTCTCCCACTCGTCTCGCGTTAGGTCTACCATGTCTACAATGTTGGACAAGATGTTCTTTACGCGATGCGCCAATCCTTTGAGTTCCTCGACGAACCACGCGACGCAGTCGTTATCGCGACGAAATCGATACGCTGATAATGAGTCGTCGTACGAGCACTGTACGTAGTATGCTATACTACATACTCGATGATGTTGATAGGCGTATGACGCGTGTTCCGTATCCGGTTGTGTCTTCTGCAGCACACATTCCAGATCGGCGTACACCACGAAAGGAAGTCGCTCTTTCCTGCTGTGATTCTTGAAGCTGAGCCACTTGTTGTCCTCGCTCGGTAGTCTGATAGCGCAGTCGTTTACCTTTCGGCAGTCCTCGGTGTGAGACTGCAACTTGTCGCTCGAACTAAAGTAGTGAAGACATCTGCAAAAAAAATACAATTTTTATAAAATTTTTTACACAAAATATAAAATGATATATAATATATTATTAAAAAATACCTACCGATCACAAATGTACTTTGTGTGTCCATGTTTATTAATTTGCAAGCTCACAAGGCGGGATAGATGCTTAATCCACGCAAAATGTCCGACATTGTTGTCTCGCGGGTCCTGCACGTACAGTAGATTCACGTGTTTATCACTGGTGTGGTCGGTAAGCCGTATTGGAAGAACGTTTGACGTCTTCTTTCCCTCGATGGTATAGACGTTGACGGATATATCGTTGAGTTGTTCGAATTGTTTAATTTGCCTCAACGTCATTGGGAATTCAATGTCTCGTACATTCAGTACCGTTGAATAATGTGGGTACGATGATTCCCGTTCCGAATGTCTTTCAGCTGGATGCAAGGCGGCTACCACTGACCACGCAAAACATGCATTGTCCATAGACAGCACATTGATCACCGCATGCTTCGTTTTAATGTCTTTAGATAATTCCAGGTGACACCCCGCGCGCAAAGGATTGTACTTGTTGACATTCACTGTCAAATTTAGGATTCGAGTCAACGCCCACCCACTGTCGCGTTCCTGGAACTCCTCGAATTTCGCTAATGTGGGCTCGATAACATGCCGCTCGTACCACTCGCGCAAGTGCAATGTACTACACAGTTCTTTGTTATCTGTACATATACTCTTATTGTCACGTTTATCACCCGCCACAAACTCTCCGTTGAACGCGGTGTTCACTTTGACGTAGTTATGTTCTTTTATAATGTCTCGCACTCGCTTGCACACTACGCTGCAGGCGTCTTCCAAAAACTGTCGCGGTTCTATATGGTCTATATTAATTACCGCACCGGTCATTATCCGCGTTTTGAACGCGGCGTTGATTTCTCGCCATACAAGTTCTGCCGCGCGCGTGTCGCCACTGTTACCGGCGTTCGCGTAATCGCCACCGCTATGTATAAATTGTCTTTCCAATCGCGACTTCGCACCCTCGAGTCGCGCTATTCTGGCAACCAACGATTGCCTCTGCCCGATCGAGAGCCGCGGACGTTTGGCACTACTACGAAAGTCACGAGCTCGTGTCTCGAGCTGCTCGATGAATTCCACGCATTGCAGCGCCCATGTGAAATATTCACCCAAAGTAGTTACTTGGTCGGACAGCTCCAACAGATCGCGTTCGGTTTGCTCCAATTGCTCCATGTTTTATTTATTTAGCACAAAGACAAGCACCGTTTCTTCTTGCTCACTGTTGTGAAAAACAAAATTGTTCACGTCGCGAAAGCTAATGTTTGTTTCGTTGACATTCGGCGCAATCTTTAATCATCGGAGCGGGACCGTCGATGTGCGCTCGCTGCCACGGTTGGTTGTAATGTTCGTCACAGCGACGATAAGTCTGCACCTCCAAATCCGCCTTTATATGCTCCGGAAGCTTGTCCCACATGTAGTAAATGTGATCGCCGCACATTTGCAGCAGAACGGTTTTCGGCACGAATTGTAACTGTTCGGCGCTAAAATCGCGAATGTCCGAAGGCCTCGACAGCAGGACGAACATCGTTGCGATTGAGTGATATAAGATTCTCTTTTACAGAGCACTCGCACATGATAATGCAATAACGAAGAAACCGCGATACTCTTCGATCGATGTATCACTCTAAAAAATCTGACTACTGCGGCTCGACGCGCTTCATCCCTCGTTATATACCCTTTGCTCTCTCTCTCACTCCAACTGATTTTTTGAAAGATCTTTTCCTTTGTCTCGCGTACTACGTCTTAAAAATAGCGCGAATTTGTTTAGTCTACGCGATAACACCCCTTTTTCCTAGAAAAATATTGTTTACAATGAACATGTCCCGACAGGTTCGATGTGTTATCGGGTCGATTATCGTCCCGATGACGTCATTTTTTCCTTTGTCTTTTCACGTACTGCGTAGATGGATTGTTTTTTAAGTATAAATCTTACTATATTTTTCTCGCACGCATTTCTATTCGAGCCGTATATGCTACGTTCGCCGGAGCATCGGCTGCGTGAATTTACATTCAAAATATCACATATCATAACTTAGATTAGAAGCGAGGCGTCGATGATCCGGTGGACGTCGGCGCTCGTCTTTGTCTCGCCTTTGTAGCGCGATACGTATTACGACTATCAGTTTTATACACCGCCATAATAATTTTTCTCTGGCGACTTCTTCAACCGTCATTGCGTTCAGTCCCATTGTGGTTGCGAGCGTGTTTAAACGTGCCGTTCGCGCGGATATAATTTTCGGGATTGGCGACGCGGTTAATCGCCTTTGTTTTGTGATTGTGAGATGGAGGATCGCGGTCGTGGAGTTCCCCCTCGCCAAAATTAATGGTGGAGTTACGATATATGTAACTAAATCACGTAAGATTAAATGGCTGAATATTGCATGATTACTTTTACGTCTTGCAACTCCACCGTTACTTTTGGCGACGTAGTTAATCGCTCTGTGTGATTGTTGAGATGGAGGGTCGCGGTTATGGGACTCCCCTCATTAAACCGAACCAAAATTAATGTTGGAGTTGCAAGACGGACTGTAATCATGCAATATACAGCCTTTTAATCTTACATGATTACTTTACGATATCTTGTAACTCCAGCTCCTCAGTACGAAAACACGACGTCAAGCCCGGGGCCGCTCGTCGAGTCCGCGCAGTGTTACACGTACATTTTTTTTTTATTATAAATTCTTTGTGTATGAACGTGTTTTTTTTTTGGTGATTAAACTATATTTTTTGTGATGTCTCCGCGCGAACCTCGTGTATCTAAAAACATAGAAGACAGTGAAATTTTGGGGGAGCCCGATGCTCCCCAGTTTGAAGATGCTATAGAGGTGTTTGAAGGCGCTGCTCCCGCTCCCCGGCTTCCGTTTGGGGGCACGATATCCGCGCCCGGCCGTGCGCGGGAGGACCTGTTCCGCCTGATGGGGGCCCGATTTCTCCTCGCGGATGAGGCGCTGATTGCCTACGCGAACCGCGTACGCGAACGCGACCGTGAACGCGAACGCGGACCCCCCGCGCGGACCCGCGGCGGCGGCGGCGGCGGCGGCGGCGGCGCTGACCCGCGGCGCGGTTGAGTCATCCCCCGGTGAGTCATCCAGGTGAGTCATCCCCGGTGAGTCACCCCCGGTGAGTCATCACGGTGGTATGCCAAGGTCACCCCCCCTCCCCCTCATCCCCTCGTAATCCAATATCCTTGAAATCCGATACCACCCCTCCCCCTCACCCCCTCGTAATCCGATATCATTGTGTAACCCGATACCCCGCCCCTCACCCCTCCCTCTCACCCCCTCGCGAAATCCGATACCCTTGTGTAACCCGATACCCCGCCCCTCACCCCTCCCCCTCACCCCCCGGGGATTTCCCGTACCCCCCCCTCCCTCACCCCCCCTCGGCGCTCCCGGGGCAAAATCGGCTTATAACAACTACTTACGTCATTATTTTGCAATTGATATTTTTTTGTCACCCTTTGTATTATAAAGAACTTCTCAGACTTTTTTATGTTACAGTGTTTCCTTTTCCTTATCAACGTAAGAACAAATGATAGTTTGTACATATAACAACGAGAACTATTGAATGTGTATTGTGTGAAGAAGCGAGTCGTATAAAGAAGGAATTATTAAGAAAGAAAATGTCGCAGTCAACACAAGGTGATAATTCCCGCAATACAATTTCTGTTACATCTGATGGTATAAATTCAGTTGGGTGAGTGCTATTTTCTTAATTTGATATATCTTATGAAAGCGATAAATTATTGAATAAAAAATTAGTTTTGGCTTCACGTGATTTACTTTTTTTATAAACAATCAAATTGCCGTAGTGCAAGCCGCAGTTATTAGCGCGTTTACTGGATAAAGAAAATTCTGTGTAGTTCATATATTATTGAATATATTAATATATATATTTATAAAGTAATAAATTGTTTTTTTACTTTTAGAGATGTTTGTAAAGGTATTAATTAATAAAATTTTTTTAATTAATTAACTTTTTAACTGGCTATATTTCTCACTTTATTTGAACGTGTGCATGTGCGTGGGCATGTTCGTGAGCATGAGCGTCTGCATGAGCGTGTGTATGAGCGTGTTCGTGGACTTGTGTCGTGTGTGAGTGTTGGCGTACGTGTGCGTGAGCGTGTTGTGTGTATTTGCGTGAGCATGTGTGTGTATGTGGGCGTGTGTGAGTGGTCTTGTGCGTGAGCATAAAGGCCTGTCTACATATGTCGTAACACACTAAACGTATTCACAGACGCAAGTACAAAGTGATGGTTCTCCGCACGCAGCATATACGCATTCGCAAACTTATGGCGGATTTGCGATTACGTGTATGCTGCGTGCGGAGAATCATCACTTTGCGTTTGCGTCTGCAAATGCGTTTGACGCGTTGTGACCTGTAGACGAACTTTGAGCGTGTGCGTGAGCGTGTTTACAAAGAGAAAGGTGAGAGTGGTCATGCCCGCGTTTTGACTTTACCCGAATCCTGTCGGCATGTGCATGTTTTTGTGGTTCTCTTTTGTGATATGTCCATGATTTTTTGATTCTCTTTAGAAATAAAACTAAAAAATCATGAATTTAACGTAAGAGAACCAAAAAAATGTGCATATACCGACAGGATTCGGGTACGGCCAAAACGCGGGCATGAGCACTCTCATCTTTCTCTTAAGAAGGGTCCACATTATTGAGCCAAACCGCGAGCCGAACTTCACCGCGAACCGATCATGCGTCCACATTATCGAGCCGGATTTTGTCGGCTTGACCATGGTGTAATAAGACAGGTGAAACATTGCGCATAATGGCGGTGGCTTGATGGAACAACCAATCACATTTGGGTGGTCCAAATGCACCCGCGAAATTTGAATACAAAGTTAATGACATGAATAAAATAAATGTAAAATTAAGATTTGCAATAAAGTACAATATATAAATATAGCTGAATTAATAAAAAATGATTCTCGCAATAAGAAAAATTGTCCATTTTCATAAATATATTATATATATATTTTCATTTTATATATACATATAATAAACATATTACTTTACTAAAAGAAATAAACGAAATGTATTAATTGTTTTAGTGGTTCAAACTTCTCTTTTTGAAGTGGAACGATAATTCAATTACCTTGTTCCAATAACACGTATGGCATGATATCCTAGAAAATAAAATCAATAAATATAAGCGTCAGAATTTTTAATTGAGAACAATACGTATTATTCTATACTACTGCCAGTTTTCTCCTAATCTCATATTTTCTTATTAGCATACGTATTGTTCAGAAAGAAATAAATGATTATAATCCATAATTTTATCTGGGTCAAGTTATGAGTTATTTTTTATATTATATATCAATTTTTTTTTGACTCAGCATAAATTATGCATATAAATTTCAAAATTAACAGTTGGTACCTGAGAACCTATAAAATATATTTTTTAAAGAGATAATTCCAATACGTTTCCTATATTTTAGCGTCTATTGTAATATTTTTCTTATTGCATATTTTATATGTCTTTCTGCCTCTCTTTTTAATCAAATTACTGTCGGCAATTTCCTTATTTATTACTCTTAATCGAATATATGTTCGAGTACGTACAAGGCATGCAATTACTTTTCTAGGAAAACTATTGCCAATTTTTTTACATACTATGTCTGTTAACTTATCAAATATATATTTTTCTTTATTAAAGAAATTGCCGTGGAATTGCACAAATTCAATATTCATGATTTCTGCTGCTCTTTGGAATTCTGGACTAGGATACATGCAGTTTCCTCGGGATATAAAGGAAAGCCAATCAGGCGGCATATGAGAAAATGCTCTAGTAGGGGAACCTAAAGTGCTATACGAATTCCGAAAACGGTGTGCAACATAACCAGCAATAACATAACCAGTATTTTATATTCAGGTAAGATATGTCATTTTGTATTTACCTGCTTATTTTGGTGACAAAGCTATCGCATAATAATACAGGTTCATATAGCCTCACTTTTAATGAGTCTAACAGACTCAGATTAAAAGTGATTATGAACCTGTATTGTTATGGGATAGTTTTAGCACCACAATAAGCAGGTATGACGTCATTTATCCGAGTAAAGATATTTACATAACTGATTGACTCACTTGAGTGTAAATGGAAAGCACCTAATATATGCTATGCTACGTAATATTGCATAATACTACCTTGGTAACACAATCTGACAGCAATCTGACAGCAATCTTTTAATATTTGGATTTAAATATGGTTGATCGAGATCCGTACTACTGCGCATCCACGGAAATGAATACCTGTCTCATTACGTCATTGTTTAGCTCACCACTAATTCCACGTATTTTTTACATTAATCTTTCACAAATCTTAATTATTTAGTATCTTAATTAATTAGAAATTCATTTTAATTATATGTAATGGTTTGCGTATTCAAATTTCGCGGGTGCATTTTGACCCAAACGCGATTGGTCGAAACGCGTACTACTGCGCATCCACGGGAATGAATCACCTGTCTTATTACACCATGGGCTTGACAATGTCGGTTCGCGGCGAAGTTCGGCTTGCGGTTTGGCTCGATATTTTTTATGTCTGTCGTTCTAATTTCTGCAATTTTTAAGACATTGATATATATTTTTTACAGGTCTTCTAATAAACAAGAAGTTTCTATTTTAAATAGAAACAATGAAATAGAATTAATTTCTTTTGCTTCAGATAAGATGTTGGAAACAATTCAATTAGAAGATTCCACCGTGTAATTTTTTTTTTAATATTAATATTAAATTGTTTAATATTTGAAAATACAGATTTTTTTTAATTTTGAAATTTTTTAGAGAAATTGTTGGTTTTATTGATGAAATCGATGGACCCAAACTTGTAGATAAAGCTCAAAATTACCAATTGCTAAAATTTATATTAAACAATAACAGTCGTCACCGTATACAAGTGGTAGTATGTATGCAACAAGGAAATAGAACGCATAAAACATCATATCAAACCGAACATTGTAATAATTTTATTATATAATATTTGTTTCGTATGTATAAATGTATAAATATATGTATATTATATGTATATTTATATATATTTTTCTTTTTTGTAAAGATCGTTCATATTGACGGAGCAAAAGCAAAGAAGACGAAAGTCCCAGAATTTAATCAAGGGACTCTTCATTATGAACTTATGATTCGCTCTAATACTATCATTAATAATTTGGGTACTTTCGATTTAAAAACTGCGATAAAACCACAATTGGTAAATTTATCAGACGTTTTTCAACATTTAAATTATTGCATTTGTAAGTATTTATATGTTATTAATGTTTTTTCTTTGGCCTATAAAACATATGTGAAATTATTTGTATGTTTATATATAGAAATATTTTATGTGTCTTATGTTCATACGTATATGTGCATATATTAAAAAAAATTTAATTTGTATAAAATATTTTTTAGTTGTAGGAGGATATATTAAAACCAGTTTAAATATATGTTCAAATAGTTTCAAAACTATTGGTAGTGGTTCTATTACAGACGGTGAATATAAACTGGAAATTCAAATTACCGATTATAAGCCTGAGGATAACGTCAATTTTGAAAAAGGACAAGAGGTCGAAATAAAAGGATTCATCAAAATGTCAAGTAAGTTATGTATAAAATTTTATAACTTGATTTTTTATATTATCTATTATTGTATTGTACTGTAATTAATATTATGAGTTTGTTTTCAGATGATATTTTCTATCTGGATGTGCAAAAAACGTCTGATATCAAATTGATTGGAAATGAAATATTATCGTTTGCTCAGCTGTTGCAAGGTACAAAATCGATTATGAAGAGATCTATGTCTGACGACATGTTAGGTCCATTGAACAAGTTTGTTCGTCAATAATGCGTATACAAGTTGCTCGCATCTAATTTCTAATATTAAAAAGTCAACATGTATTTTTAACTTATGTAAGTTTTATAGTATTTAATAATTATTACCGTAATAGTACATAATATTAATGTAATTTTAATAAATTGTCTATTAATTAGTAAATATTTTTTTAGCAGGTTCCTGAATTATTTATAAAGACCAAAGAGAACATCGGTTTCGTCTGCTCTTTGTATATAGCAGAGCAATAAGCCTAAAGAAACTTTGGTTAACGACATAATGGCTGAGCAACTACGTTGCGTTGTCGTCAATCGCCAATCGCTACTAACATTGTTACGTTACATCTGATGAGAGCTATTAATTCCCAACACGTAACATAATACATACCGACGCAAGGACTACACGATTATGGAACGCAATATGATTAGTTTACGCTCATTGTTAAGACTGTTTGCTACCGACATAAGAATACAGTAGGCTGTTTAAGAAATCGTTATTCTCTTTAAACATATTTAAAGGCACAATATTAATATTCATGCATGATTTAGTTTAATGATGGTAATTACATTATCATGTTTGATATACGGATACATTTATTAGGATATAGAGAAGTAGCATTTGATAAGAAGGATTCCCTGATTGTGAAATTGTGTTTCATTTTTATACTAAGTTTCTAACTTATGTGGCAGTGCTTTGGATGTATCGTATGGTATATATACCTTAGTCACTCGTTAACGTTTAATGTTCCAATATTAGGCTGGATAATGCGCGGCTCATATGTTAATTATCGCTCTGGATAGGTTTTTCTTCTAGATATATCGCTCAGTACTTACATGATATATATAATTTGGTATTCGCAGTATGATGTTCTGATATCGTTTCGATATCAAGTTTATTTAATTTAGCTTAGTAAAGTTTTAATCCGATGGGCAAATTATTCAACATATTTTTTACGATTGTTTCGTATTGATGAAAAATATGTTATGTTTGATATTTTATCACTTTATTACTTGATCCAATAATCTGGTCGATTACTTTGATACGCACTATCGGAGATGATTATAAAAACCGAAAAACGATTGCAATATAACTAAGATGAAACTCGATGCGGTACAAGGAAAATGGATTTTCGTTGTTATTTAATTGTAACAATAATAAGCGACAGCTCCAAGAAATTCTGGTTCAAAAATGTTTATAATATGTTCCTTTTTATTTACTTAAGAAAATTGAGTTTTTGATTTACGATTATTAGTGGAGTTATTTAACGACACTAGATTTTTTGTATTACACGTGCATGCAAAGTAGCACTTTGCGTGCGTGTTTTCTGTGCGGAAAGTAACGATTTGCCAACATCCACCTACAAAATATTGCACACGTCATATCCAAAGTCATAGTTAACGGGAAAACCGTGCTCTAAAACTCATAGCGCACGCCGCGGGTTCAAGCCATAGCTAACGGGTATCAACGCCATCTCGCAGCGCACACAGAAAACAACTACCGAAAATACCGCCACTTCGCCTCTTCCCAACACACGCACCTAACCTAACAGCTACTCACATGTCACTCGCAGAAACCGAACCGACTCAATGTAAAATTGTTCGTGTATGACGTGTACCCGAAATCGTCGAGGAGTCGCGTGTCGCGTAGCGGGTGTGTATGTGTGTGCACGTGTGTCGCGCGGATTCGCACGCCAGGACGATCGATAAGTCGTCCGTCGCGTCGTCGGGATCGCGTCTTCCGGGAACGAAACGCGGATCGTCGGGAAGCCCGGCACGTGCCGGTACCGTTCCCTCGAGCTACGAGCCGGCGAAAACCTAACATCATGTTTGCTCTTATAATAAACGTTGCTTTATCATTAGACATAACCTCAGAAAAGCCAGAAACCGAGATCGACTCAATAATAGGTTTGTTCTTTATTGCTACACTGAGTTCATACTGCACTGCACTGAACGGAACTAGTGCTAGCAGGACAAGTTGTTTGTGAGCAAGTATAACGAACGCGTCAGTGCATCAATTAACATGGCGATGATCTTGAATGATTTATTTTTTGAATCTTCTGATGATGAAGAGAATAATATGTTTCCATTTCAACCTATTGTGCGTTACGATGACGATGGTATGTATTTTATATGCAACAATGTATTATTATATTATGAAAAAATTAAAATTTTTTTGAAATTAATTTAACCTAATGTAAACTAACCTATACTACGTTTACGCGAGCGTTATTTCTGTAGTAACTTACGATATATCACTCGTTTACGCGGAATAATTGTAAATTACTACAAAATCCCGTTTACGCGAAGGAATTATCAAGTTACTACAGAAGTAACGCTCGCGTAAACGTAGTAGTAGTACTAGTAAGTATAATTTTTTATTGCAGATTTTTATGAGTTACACATGTTACATCCAATTTTCGGATTAGTGCAAAGAATTGAACATGTGAAAATAAACAATTATATCGAACATATTGTTCATAATTATGATAACGTTGATTTTCTCATGCATTTTCGCTTGTCAAGAAGAGCAGCATATCAATTAATAGACCAATTTACAGTGTCGGAAATATTTGCTTCTATACAAGGTATTAACGAAATCAGTTTAACTTTAAATATATACAGCAACAAAATAGTAAGAATAATACTTAAAAAATGAAAATAAAAATATTTTATTATTTTCTATATTTATACTTTATTTTTTCAGAACGTATACAAAATAATAAAATAAGCGCTGAAAAACATATTTTATGTTATTTATGGTTTGTGGGTCATCAAACAGGATCTTATCGAGATGTAGCAGATAGATTCGGAATAACAATAAGTGCGTTACACACAGTAATAACAAGAGTAACCAATTTTATTTTAGCTTTAGCGCATCATATTATTAAATATCCAACTGATCTCGAAAAAAAACAAACCTCAAACTTTTATCTACAACGAAAAGGATTTCCTAATATAATTGGTAAATATATGAGTATATTCTCACATTTTAATGTAAAATATTTTGCTCATTGAAATCTTCTCATTATTGAAATCTTTTTCAGGTGCTATTGATGGTTCTCACATCAAAATAGACAAACCTGCGGAAGATCCTGATTCTTATATAAATCGGAAACAATATTTTTCCATTCATGTGCAAGGGACGGTTAATCATGACATGAAATTTATTGACGTATTTATTGGTTATCTAGGTTCCGTTCACGATGCAAGAGTTTTTAAAAATTCAACACTATATAATGATCTACATAATCTTTGTGGAGGTAAATTGAAAAAAAAATTGGTTTTATAATATAAACATAGACCTATATTATATTTGAACTTCCATAGACCTATATTATATTTGTTCATCCCTTGCTAGAACAAAGAAATTTCTTGTCTACAGTGTGACAAATACTACGTTTACGCGAGCGTTACTTCTGTAGTAACTTATGATATATCACTCGTTTACGTGGAGAAAATTATCGTAAGTTACTACAAAATCCCGTTTACGCGAAGGAAAATTCCGTTTATGCGAAGGAATTATCGTAAGTTACTACAAAAGTAACGCTCACGTAAACGTAGTAAAAGAGATGCAAAATAACTTCACACTTTCCCCTTTAAGAAGTACGCCTATTGGATGGCGCAGACATTGACAACTAATGTGTACACTTAGAAGGGAAAGCTATTTTCAATCTCTATCATGCTGCTGCTACATTTTTTTTACATGAGCAGTTCATATACATATAATCCACGATTATACATTATATATATATACATATATAATAATAATTTTCAGATAATTATTACCTGTTGGGAGATAGTGCTTATCCCTGTTTGAAACAATTGATTGTTCCATATAAGGATAACGGACACTTGACACGTGCACAAAGATCATTCAACCAGAAACTAAGCTCATGCAGAGTTGTTATCGAAAATGCATTTGGCTGCCTTAAGCAAAGATTTCGTCAGTTGTATCATTTCAAATTGCGAGATATACCACGAATGGTACGAGTCATACATGCATGTTGTGTATTACATAACATTGCGAATGTGCAAGACCTACACTATTTTGAACCACAACTAAATGAAGAATATCCTGATATTGAATTACAAAATAGACCAATTGTAAGGATCGATAATGCAAGGGAATATGAGGATGATGTAAGAGGAACGCATGTTCGTGACGAAATCTGTAATTTACTATCTCGATAAAAAAAAATAATGTATTATAATTCAAATATTTTGTATTATAAATTTTTTTTATTTTGTAATACATAAAATATAGAATATATATAGATATACATATATGTTTTTAATATATATGCATAAAATTGTATTATATTGCCAAGTAATAAACAAACATTAAGAAAACAGTTTTGTATATACTACATTAGCTTTTACATTACAGTTAGATATTGCAGTTACTACATAAAAAAGTTATTTATTAAGATAATATTTAAAATAAAAAAAACAGTATTGCATTAAATTGAAATAATGCCAAAAACAAAACAAAAATAAATTATAAAACTTTAAGTCTTTAACTCTTAATTACTTATTTAGTTTGTTTATCAAGATAAGCTTTTAACAAATTATTTCTTTCTTCTCTCATTTTGTTTGCAATTATCAATTGCTCCTGTACTTTGTCTAAATATTTTTCATACGATTGTCTCATTTGTCTATATTCCGTTAATATCTCTTTTTCTCTTTCAATTTTATCGTGCTTTTCTTCTTGAATACGTTCTATCAGTTCTTTCATACTTTCTTGACACGATTGCAAAACTTTTGCTGTTGTGCCCATTTGCCTTTTGTTTCTGCTTTGCATTTCTTCAACAGAAAGTGTGTTTTGTAGATTAGACTGATTAGACATAGTTGGTGTTGTTGCTATTGGCATTGATTCTTGGTTGTTTGTTCCCGATTCAATTATTGAAAAATCTTGACTGGTTGATGCGTTACTTCCTGTCGGTATATTTTCTGTTTCAGATACACCACTAGTGAACCTATAATGACATTAATTAGTATTAAATACATTAAACAATTTGTGTAAACGATATTATTTGTGTATAAAGAAATGTCTTCCATATATGTGTTCTTTAACCATTAACTAAACCATTAACTAAACCATTAACTTAACCATTAACTTTAGTAATTATTATGTAAAAGATTATATAATATTATCTAATATAAGAAATAATACACAAATTATTAAAAAAACTTACGTAGGTGTAGTTCTGTCAGTTCTCAGTATTGTGCCTTTATTTCCAGATGTGATTAGAGGTTCAATGTTATGTTTACTCCCAATTAAATCCGTCAATTCTCTATAATAATGCATTTTATATTGTAATAAATATTTTCCTACTACAATTTTTTTTAAGATAGATGTTTGAAAAAAGTTAAAGCAAAAAATCTTAGTGCATGCATGAGTATATATAAATGTATTATACATTTGTATATATATTATATTAATTCTTTAGTTGAAATATAATAACTTACGTTTCATATGGACATGTTGCTCTACTTCTGCCAGTTTTTTTATTATTTGTAATCATATTTTTGTAAGCTCTTTCTAATGATTTAAATTTATTTTCAGCTTGTATATTTGATACATTATAGCCTTGCATATTCATTTCTTCTGCTATTTTTTGCCATAATACTTTTTTGTTTCTAATTTTTCTTGTCGTAAGTAAATGTATTTTTTCTTTATACAAACATAAAAATAATTTTGTGCTTGCATCTGACCATGAAAATGTTTCTTCTATATTTTCTGAGCTTTCTGGTATTCTATTTTCTATGTAGTTGTCTTGTTGATTTTCTTTATTGCTTTCGTTATTATTATCATTTAACGGAATGAACATTGACTTGTTGTTTACCGTACAATTTATGGAGTCGCAGTTAAAATTGATCTCTGAATAACAAATTTGAAATTCCAGCCCTCCTAAAAAAATAATATATAAATTTTCATGTTTGTTGATTTCTTAATTACTCTTATATTTTATATGATAGATAATTTGACTTACCTTCAGAAATGCAAGTAACAAATCCATTTTCATCAATTAAAATATTTCCTGCCGCATCTCTTTGTATAATTGCTGTTTCACTTTCCATGACTTTGCTTTCAGCTGATCTATTAGTTATAAAAATTTTTTTATATTCTGTATAATGTAAATAATTCAGAATTTTGATTATAAATACAATTTTATGCAATACTAGTTTAATATTTAATAGGTTATTTTATATTTACAAACAATAAATAAACCTAACTACTTAAATAGATTATTATTCTCTCTTTTTTTAATATTTAACAAGTTACTTTAATATTTAATAAGTTAATTTAATATTTATAATTTGTTGTGATTACTTTATTTATATTACTATTTATGTTTTCAGCCATATTTACTTACCCCGGTCCTTGCACTGCACTGCCTGACCCTGTCTCAGACCTAGGGCAGCGAGTACACTGAACTATTGCACTGAACTTGGTTACACTGCAATAAAGAACGGTTTTGTTCTACGTTG
Source organism: Temnothorax ravouxi (assembly GCA_030770255.1). NCBI lineage: Eukaryota > Metazoa > Arthropoda > Insecta > Hymenoptera > Formicidae > Temnothorax > Temnothorax ravouxi. The sequence goes on from JASTWP010000749.1 coordinate 104,774, forward strand.
CACTGCAATAAAGAACGCTTCGGTGTCACTAGTGTACACTAGTGCAGAAAGTTCGGCAATAAAGAACAAACCTATTGTAAAATTTTTCGTGTACCCGAAATTATCGAGGAGTCGCGTAGCGGGTGTGTATGTGTGTGCACGTATGTCGCGCGGATTCGCACGCCAGGACGATTGATAAGTCGTCCGTCGCGTCGGTCGTCGGGATCGCGTCTTCCGGGAACGAAACGCGGTTCGTCGGGAAGCCCGGCATGTGCCGGTACCGTTCCCTCGAGCTACGAGCCGGCGAAAACCTAACATCATGTTTGCTCCTAAAATAAACGTTGCTTTATCATAGGCGGGGGGAGGGGGCTCCGCCCCTCCCCCCCCCCGCGCCCCCCTCCCCGCCTGCGCCCAACTTTCGACTCGGGGAGGCTTCGCCCCCCCGGACCCCCCGTGTCAGTTATCCCAACTCGGGGGGGCTTCGCCCCCCCTCGTTGAGAGAAATGACCCCCCGCAAGTCCTTCTTTAAGACTGCTCGTGCGGGTAAACGCACTCGTCTAATATACGCACATTTCCACTCTCTTAACCCCCATCCCTATATGCACTTGTAATACAAAATAGTATGTGTTACACGTACGGAAGTTGGCTGTTATATAGTCACGAGCGCACCGTAGGCGCACTCGCCTTCGGCTCGTGCGCCTACCCGCGCTCGTAACCAATAGCCAACTTTCCGCACTTGTAACACAATATACTATACGTTTCAAAGCTGTTGATTAATAACATTATGATGATGGCGAAAATGACTTGTTCGAAACTAATCAGACGTGTCTTATGAATTTTGCAAAAACATATAACGGCTGATGTAATATATCGACACCTAACAAAACAACTGTCATCTAATCTGAATATTCTTATGGCAATCAAAAAATTGAGATATTCCCTAACTTGCTTATTTCAGATACATTTGTATTGATTGTAAATTGTAATTCGTGCATAATTTAAGAATAAAATATTTCTGTACATATACATAAACTAGCAATTGATACGATAAACTTTTCCTAAATGATACGACATATTTTACTTTTTTGTAAAATTGTAGGAATAGTATTTCTTCTCTCCCCTTTTCTCTTTCTCTGCCTCCTTCGCTCACTTAATAATTACGCGCGCGAGGATATACTCAAGTAGTTAGATTGAATTATTTTGATTTAACTTGTTCAATTTTATATTCTATTTGATTAAATTTGATTAATTTAATAAATAAAATTTACATGTTAATAAAAAAATTATTAATTAAAGAAAACATTTGTACAACACATTTGTAATAATCTTTCTTTGTTTAGGAAAAATATTGAATGCGATTATTTCTGCACGTATATACGCACGCACGCACACACGCACACACACACACACACACGCGCGCGCGCGCGCGTGCGTGCGATTGCGTATGCGTGATTGTGTGTGTGGGGGGGAAGGGGGGGAATAATCAGAGAAACGCCACCTCCACCCGTCCATAATTCCATTGAGCCCGCAGCTTCACGTAACTTCTGTATGAGGGTGCGGTTATATGGACTAATATTTTCCGGGTAACGCGTATCGCGTAACCAATCAGTTGCATGAATATGCGTAACCAAAAATGCGAAACTCTTTTAATTGGTTACGCGGTTACGCGGAAAATACATGTCAATTGACTCCAGCTTGATGCTACGTTTACGCGAGCGTTAATTCTATAGTAACTTACGATAATTTACTCGTTTACGTGGAGTAAATTATCGTAAGTTACTACAAAATCCCGTTTACGTGAAGAAATTATAGTAAATTACTACAGAAGTAACGCTTGTGTAAACGTAGTATATGACATGGTTTGACACAAAGGGTCCGTTCCGTTTCACACATATGCGCGCATTTATCTATAGCATACGTAACGTTTACTATAGAAAATGCGCGCATCATGCGTGAAACGGAACGGAACCTGAAATGTTGCGGGCACAACATTCTTGATTGTGATTGGTGGCGCGATCAGCCAATCAGCAAGCACGAGCTCCAGTGGCGTTTTTCTTATTATTTAGAACTCTACATATGACTCGCACTCTACTTATTTTTATATCTCTATGAGTTTAAAACTACGACGGCTTTCATTTTCATTCTTTCATGTAACGTGCGATAGCTCTCATTGCACTAGGTTAGTATATCTAATGTTTATTACTTATTTAAGTAATTATATAGAATATTACTACGTTTACGCGAGCGTTACTTCTGTAGTAACTTACGATATATCACTCGTTTACACGGAATAAATTATCGTAAGTTACTACAAAAGTAACGCTCGCGTAAACGTAGTATATGGGCCTGAATGCGAATATATATAGATAAAATTATTTATGGGTGCTTACGAAGAAGCGCTCGGAGTCAGAATTTGACCAGAGGTACGCACGCCTCTCTATGATTCAAGCATTTCATGTTCTGCCCCAATTTGTCTGAAATAGCGATCCGCGGATCGCTTGAATAGAGCTAGATAGTGGATAGGGCTCTCTGCACAAGAATATTTGAACACGTTACGTTACCGTAAGTAATTACATATATTTAGGCCGTAAATTTAGACTTGATCTGAGCGTAGTAAGTCAGAATTTACACACAAATGTAAATAAATCAGCACTTAACGTAACGTAGCGTGTTACAAATGTTCTTGTGCTGAGAACCTAACCAAGATATTGGATTTCGTTCTTATTCAAGATACCGTTCTTCAAGAAATAAGCTATTACATATATTCAATAATATATGCAATACATATAATAAATAAATATATAATATTTATATCTTTTCCTTCAGATTTACTTTGCCGAGATATTGGAATTTGTCACAAACCTATATTTATAGGTTACTGTCCATGAAAAGGTAATTATTACATTTATTTAATAATGTATATATATTGAAATTTAATGTCTACAGTTAGCATTTATTACGTATTTAAATATATATTTGTTCCATACACGTAAATTAACATTAACTGCTTGTACATAATACTTTTTAAAGTAAAACTTTAACCTTACTTTACGTTGAAATTATTAATTAATTTTTACAGCCTGATTGATGGCACGTTAAACTATACAAAGAAATAATTAATTGATTAGATTTATATTTATTTATAACAAGAATCCATAATAGTTTTTAAATTTTGGCCAGTTTTAAAAGAATGTTTTTTATTCATTAATCTTATTTAATCTTTAATTTCAGATGGATAATATAAGTAACGAGATGGAAAGAGAGAATGTTATGAGTGATTGTGGTAAATATAAAGAAAATTATAATATTATAATTTAGAATGTTACCTTTTAAAAATATTTTTTATTTTAATTGCAGATTATAGAACAGATAAAATTTCTTGGAATGAAGCTATGACAAAATTGTTCATAGAAGAAGTTGGCACACGCATACATTTATTTGGTGTTGTACCATTTAAAACACTTTGGAAATCTGTTGCAACTGCTATCAACATGAAAGGATACAATCTAAATGCTGAGCATTGTAACAGTAAATGGAAAAGCTTGAAGAAAAAAATACAAAGCAATTAAAGATAATAATAAACGATCAGGTGCTGGCGCACAGTGTTGGATTTACTTCGATGCTATTGATGACATTCTAAAACAACATCCAGAAATCACTCCACTATCTGTAGCCTCAAGCACTAGTGGTTTTCGAATAAATGAATATTCGGATGAAGATGAGAGTAATGAAAATACCGTCAATGATGGGAGTCAAGAAATACCGTCATGTGATAATAATTTGAAGTCATATAGGCCTAGTGACAAATGTAGAAAGACTAGAAAAGCAAATGAACCGTATTGGGCAACGCAATTAAGATTACAACGAGAGAAACATCATAAAGAAAACTTGGAGGCAAAAAGAAAGATTTTTAGCTTTACTGGAACAACGAATCTAAATATCTAAACGTTTTTACATATCAGAATAAAGTAATTACTTATGCAAACTTATTGCGAATATTGCATTATTATCAAAATGCTGCGATTTAATTTTTTTATTTTATTATATTTATGCAATAAGTATAAGTATTATTAGTAAATAAGTATTATTTGTGAGTACGTACATTATTAGTAAATTTTAGGCCAGTGTTCAGTCGGATCTTATTTCAAGACTGTCTTAAGTAATGTCTTACGATGCCGATGGCTCTGTTTGGTTTATAACATTTTAAGATCGTACTTAAGACGGTCTTAAATATAAAATCCGACTATATGAATACTAGCCTTAGAAATTTTACAGTTATGGAAACATGTTTCATTTTATTTCGTATTATTTTGTATTAATACTGAATATTATTATACGTTTTGTTCAAATTCGGTTCCTTTATAATATCAAAAATTTTAATGAAGAAATATTATATAAAAATAATTGTTATATTATGTTTAAGTAATGTTCCTGTATCTAAAGTACAAATAAATGTGTTGAAACGTGGTCATTCTATAAATATCGTGTTTTTTAGAGCATTAGAGAGTATTATATTTCTTCCAATATATAAACAAGGTAATACATTATGAATATAACATAAACCTAAATATAAAATTAAACGCAAATCTGTTTCTTACATAATTTCTTATGTTATTTGAAAACTTACATTTATCTAATCTTTTTTATAATAAAATTATAGTTTTTTAATGGTTGATATATATAATAAAATATGCACAGGTTTCAATACAGTTTAAACATTTTGTCTCACTGTGCAGTACAAAAGCTAAATTCAATAAAAGGACTTTGCTTTTAAGGATTATTCGAAAACTATTGTTTTTATAATACATATGTTACGTTTCTAACTGTATAGAGAAATGTTTAAATTATATATGATATCTATACACAAATCATATATTTGTAGAATAGGTCATTCTGAACTTAAAATCTTCCACTATTTTTCTAGCAAGTACGTAAATTTTCGAGTTATTAATTAAAAAAGCTTCAAACGCAGTCATTTTTAATTATTAACTCAAATTTTTGCGTGGTTGTTTGTAAAATGGTAGAGAATTTTGTGTTCAGAATGATTTATAAATCTACACGTATATTGGGGATGTACTACTTCTCTTTAGACATCTTGTACATTACATATTATATAACATATGCGCAATAGTGTTTCGTTTAACATCTCCTTCTAAGCCTGCAAGTCTAATCTCATTGATGTTTACATGCACAGGTTCAATTAGTATTTCATCCTCGTTATCAATGCAAATATTATATAAAATACAACATGCAAAAATTACAAGAGGTATATACTCTGTATTATATGCATATATATATTTTAATTTCCGAAATCTGCCTAATAACATACCAAACGCTCGTTCAATAACAACACGAGTTTTGGAATGTTTAGTATTATAAACTATTTGCCATTGTTGGAGATGACCATTGTCGCGATATGGTGTAAGCATACGATTAGTTAATGGATATGCTGCATCACCAATGAGATAATAATAATCTTGGAAGTATCTATGATCATTTTCTACTGTTACACGTCTAATATCGCTCATGTTCCAAACTCGGGAGTCATGAACACTTCCACAAATACCAGCAAAAACATCTATAAATTTTAACGAAGTATCACAAATTCCTTGTAGAAGGAGAGAATGATAGCCTTTCCTGTTTACGTAACAATGTGAATTTATTGTGGGAGCACTAATCTGGATATGGCATCCATCAATAGCACCAATTACACCAGGTAAACCAGCTATATCTGCAAATTTTTGCTGAGAGTGATCCATTTCAAACGGGTTGGGCCATTTAATATAATTCTGTACGTTAGCTGACAACACTTTTGATACTTTTAATACAGTTCTCCATACAGTGTCTTTAGACACACCAAATCGGTCTGCTATACATCTGAAAATAATTATAATAATAATAAAAAAATTATATAATTTTCAATAGTTGTAATTTTTAACTCCAATTAATTAAAATAAACAAAATAAAATATCTGTATACAGCTGCTAAGATTTATGGTAATATTCCATTACGACTGTCCGTTGTGATTACTGTTATTATACATTATTTTTCAAAATGTGGGGGAGGCTTATGGTGCTACTAGCAAGGAGTCCAGAGGAGCTTAAGGAGATGATAAGTAGATTCCGAAAGTATTTAGAAAAAAAAAATTGACACTTAACGCCGAAAAATCCAAAGTCATGATCTTAAAAAAAAAAGGGGTAGGAAGAAGAAGGAAGAATGGAGATAAAACGAAGAAAGATTGGAAGAAGTCAAGGAATTTAAATATCTAGGGTTTTACTTCCAAAAAAAAACGGAGAAACGGAAACACATATAAAAGAAACAGTCAAGAAGGCCGCGATTGCAATGGCACAAGTATGGAGTATTGGACAGAGGAAATTCAGAGAGAGTGTAGATAGGAGAATGAAAATGTTTAAGAGTCTAGTGGAAAGCATCCTTTTATATGCAGCGGAAATATGGGGATGGAGAGAAGAAGAAAAGGTAAGTTGCAAGAAAAATATATAAGGTGGACTCTAGGACTGGACTTCAACACACCGGCATATCTAATACGAGAAGAAACGAAAACCGACAAAATAAGGATAGAAGCCGGAAAAAGGGCGATGAAGTACGAAGAGAAGACAAAAGAAAGGAAGACGAAAAAAAATAATCGCGGAATGCTGGAAAGAGATACAAAACAAACAAAAAGGGAAGAAAACAAAATGGGAAAATAGTAGAGACCAATACTATAGAAAAGTTAGCGCTAGCACAAGGGGAACAGGAAATGAAAGAACGAACATGGAAGAAATAATAATGAAGGGACCGGAAAGAACAAAGAACAGAACAAGAGAAAAGGATAGAGGAGGGAAGGTACTGCGCTAGGTACAAAGAGCTGAGAACAGATCACATCCTAAGGTATCTACAAAAAGAATACAAAGGAAAGAGACCAGAGAATGATTGCCAAGGTATAGATGCGGAAACGAGGAGGAAGGAAGCAAGCACTGGAGAAAAGAAGAAGAAAGAGTATGTAGAATATGTGGCGAGAAAATGGAAACGCTAGAGCATTTGATGTCCGATTGCGTAGAGCCTCTAAGGGATCACAAAAACATCAAAGACATCTTGAAAGATACGGGAGAGGGAGCAGATTGGATGAGGAAAGTGACCAAGCACAGGAAGGACCAAAGAACGTACAAATACAGAATGAAACTGATAGAAAAGAAATGTAATATAAAATGTATTGTAAGAATCTCATCTTAAAGATATGTAGCACCCCCTTTCAAGGCCGAAAGGCAATTGAAATAAACAAATATATATAAGAAATATCTGTATACAGGGTGTCCCAAAATGATCAGATACCGATTTACTGACAGATTCTATGAATCTATTCTTGATTCTATTCTTGAAAAATAAGATGACTACATAAACATGGATTTTATAATTACGACAAATGTTTATTAAAAATATTAATTTTTTCTATACTAACATTGGATTATTGGGAGCTTTTCAGCAAGCGACAACATGTCGTTTTGTCTTTGTTACTCATTGCAAAAAAAAAGATAGAATGACGTTTGTCTCGACTTGTGTCGCTTGCTGAAAAGCTCCCAATAATCCAATGTTAGTATAGAAAAATTAATATTTTTCAGCTCCCTATTAATAAAATGTACTTAAAAATATATACATTTATTGTATGAAACTAATTAGAACTCTTATCCCAGGTCCACAGTAGGTGTAGTAAGTCATCATTTTGCTCTAAGCTCAATACTTTAATGTAATTTCTGACAAAATGCATTTCTCACGTTGCCAAAAGTAATAAGTGAAGTCTTGATCCCTAAGGTTTAAGTTGTATGATTGTCATAGCGTGAAAAAACACGTTTTATCAGAAATTACAACAAAATTAGATTTACAGCAAAAAGCTAACGGCTTACTACATTTATTGTAAACGTAGATTATTATTGCATAAATTAAAATGTATTTTGATTGAATTAA
>JASTWP010000750.1:0-112671 GCA_030770255.1 Temnothorax ravouxi
ATTTTTTTGTTACCGATGTTCTGGAAACCGATTTTTTAATTTTTTTAATTCTTACGGGTAAAAAAATTTTTTAAATATGTACTTTAAATTTATGTACTTTCAGTAAAAATTTAGTCGAATAGTTTAAGAGTGTATAAAAAACATACATACATACATACATACATACAGACATTCTATTTTATATATATACACGCAAATAGTCTCTCTCTCTCTCTCTCTCTCTCTCTCTCTCTCTCTCTCTCTCTCTCTCTCTCTCTCTGTTTCTCTCTAAGCTAAATGTTTTCGGGGTTGATTTTTCGATACCGATTTTTTAAACCTTCTTGAAAAGTATTAAAGGAAAACATACTTTATTATATAGTTTTTGAAAGCTCTCGATGTAAGCTAAATGTTTTTGCAATTTAATGAATAATGAATGAATGAATTGTTATCGATTTTCTGGAAACCGGTTTTTATAATTTTTTTAATTTTTTGGAAAATAATTGATCGAATCTTAAAGAATTATAGATCAAATAAGAGTAGAATTTTCCGGAGAGTGCTATAAAGTGTATAATTTTTCGTTACCGATCTTTTTGGAAGCCGGTACCGAAATTTTTTCAATTTTTCGGGAATTAATTGATCGAATTTTAAAGAATTGTATATAAAGTAGGGGTAGAATTTTACGGGGAGCGTTATGATGTGTTCAGTTTTTGTTACCGATTTTTTTGGAAACCGGTTTTTTTAATATTTCTAATTTTTCGGGAAATAATTGATTGAATCTCAAAAAATTATACATGAAGTATAGGTAGAATTTCTCGGGGAGTGCTATAAAATGTACTATTTTTTGTTACCGATTTTTTTCGTTATCGATCTTTTTGAAAACCGGTTTTTTTTCTCGAAAAAAAATTTTCTAGAAAAAAAATTTTTTTTAGGCAGAAATCGGTAACTCTCACCAATCTTCGTGAAATTCAAAACAACTTTCCTTTAATGATACATTCTATATATATATAGATTACATATATAACTTGTACACTTTTTAGGTATATATATAAGACTAGCTGGTTACCCGGGCTTCGCCCCGGAGGACATATGTAGTAAAACACACAAATAATCTCTCTCTCTCTCTCTCTCTCTCTCTCTCTCTCTCTCTCTCTCTCTTTCTCTCTCGAACATAATCTCTTGAATCTTCGACAGTCTGCATACCGAGTGGGTCATAACACACAATCTGCACTTTTGCGCGTCTGTGATGACATTAAGAGGGGAATTGAGGACAGACTTGTTACGATAATGATCCTGTTTGACTTCAGTAAAGCGTTTGATACCGTTCCACATCTGCGCCTTCTTATCAAACTAAGGAAACTCGGATTTTCTGATGCAGTTCTTCAGTGGATTTTCTCTTACCTTACTGGCCGTTCTCAAGCTGTATTTGATGATGAGGGTAACTTCTCTAAATGGCTTACCACGTCAACAGGTGTCCCTCAAGGTTCAGTGCTTGGCCCACTATTGTTTGCCCTCTATATTAATGACATTGGTGGATACCTGTCTTTTGTCTATCACATGTTATTCGCGGATGATATACAGATATATCTCCAATGTGCTCGAGCAGACATTCTCCATGGTCTTGAGCAAATTTCTAAAGATGCAAATGCTATATTCAACTACGCTAACTTAAATGGTCTTAAGCTTAATCCTGCAAAATCAAAAGTACTTATATTCGGTAGCCAGTCTTATGTCAATGATATTGACCTTCATTGTCTACCACCCGTTATCGTGAACCAAACGCCTTTACCCTTCGTCAGTGAAGCTAGGAATTTGGGTGTAATTTTCACGTCTAACTTATCATGGAGGAAGCATATTTTACACGTCTCTCAAAAAGTTCATTATGCACTATATAAACTTAAGTTTAACAAAAATTCCCTTTCCACTCGTTTGAGAATAAGGCTAGTATTAACTTTAATTTTTCCTCACATTGACTATTGCTGCCTAGTCTATCATGGCTTGAGTGGTGAGTTGAACACCATATTACAGCGACTTGTTAACTGTTGCATCCGCTTTATCTTCGATCTTAAGCGTGACGAGCATATTACTCCGTTCAGACGTCAGCTGGGCTGGCTATCAGTTGAGAATAGACGGCTATACTTTCTTGGCTGCCAAACGTTTCGTATGCTTCACATGCGCTCTCCTTCTTATCTGCGTGAGAATTTCACATTGCTTGATCCGTTATTGAGGAGATCTGACCGCCATCCCGTTGAATCACGAACCTTCCACATTCCTTCTCATAGAACAACCACTTACAGGAACTCCTTTCATCTTTCGTCTATCTATTTTTGGCACTCTCTTCCTGGTAGTATTACTTCTGCTTCCACACTCATTTCCTTCAAGAATCTTCTCAAAGCGTTTTTACTTGCACGTGAAGCAGGATCGCATGATGATTAGGTTTTGGTATCGGGTTTTTGGTGCATTATTAGTTTGTAAGTTGCGCTGCGTCTTAGTTCTTAGCCTTTTATTATTATTATTAGTTATGTTGCGTTAGTTTTTAGTTTTAGTTTCACGGTGTTAATATTGCATAGCGTCATGCTCTATACTGTGCGTGAGAGAGCATACATATTGATCAATCACTTATTGTATTTTTATATTTGCCCTTTAGTCTTACTTGGCCATAATAAACCATATCTCTCTCTCTCTCTCTCTCTCTCTCTCTCTCTCTCTCTCTCTCTCTCTCTCTCTCCTCTCCCTCTCTCTCTCTCTCCCTCCCTCTCTCCCTCCCTCTCTCCCTCCCTCTCTCCCTCCCTCTCTCTCTCTCTCTCTCTCTCTCTCTCTCTCTCTCTCTCTCTCTCTCTTTCTACCCTTGTTTGATCTATAATTCTTTAAAATTTAGCCAATTATTTCCCGAAAAATTAGAAAAATTAGAAAAATTAAAAAAACCGGTTTCCAGAAAATCAGTATCAAAAAACTATACACATAGTGGCACTCCCCGGAAAATTCTACCCCTATTTCATATACTTTTGATAAAAATTCGGTTCAGGGGCTGGGCGATATCAAAGAATCCGTGAAAACACGTTTTACTCCTTTTCACCCCGTTAGGACTCGAATTTCTAATTTATTCTAATTTCCCTTCTTAGTGGCACTCCCCGGAAAATTCTACCCTTATTTCATATATTTTTGGTAAAAATTCGGTTCAGGGATTTGGGCTGGGCGTTGATGAGTGAGTGAGTGAGTGAGTGAGTGAGTCAGGACATCTTCCTTTATATATATAGATTACATATATAACTTGTACACTTTTTAGGCAAAAATCGGTAACCCCTTCACCGATCATTGCCAAATTCAACACCAACCTACCTTTAATAATACTTGCGATCTATCCATAAAAAAAATTAACCTCGATATCTCAAAAAATTTGTGGAAATTAGGACCATCTTGTAGATTCTTTTAGATAGAAATCGGTAACTCTTTTATTATTAACAATTTTTATTAATTTTATTATATTCTTCAGTTTTTTTACCCCTATTTTATATATAATTCTTTAAAATTTGGTTAATCAATTCTTAAGTTATCGAAATTTTAGTAAGTTTGGCTGTTTTTTTAACAGAAATCGGTAACCCCTTTATTATTAACAAAATTTATTAATTCTATTATATTCTTCAGTCTTTTCTACCCCTATTTCATATATAATTCGTTAAGATTTGGTTAATTAGTTCTGGAGTTATAAAAATTTCGGTAAACTTAGTTATTTTTTTTTAACAGAAATCGGTAACCCCTTTATTATTAACAATTTTTATTAATTCTATTATATTCTTCAGTTTTTTCTACCCCTATTTCATATATAATTCGTTAAGATTTGGTTGATCAGTTTTGGAGTTATAGAAATTTCTGTAAATTTGGCACAGACATACACACATACCGACATTTTTTTTAATGCAATATTTCGACGTTTTAAAACATTCTGAACATATTGACATTAAAAACTCAAAAAACAATCTTTTCTTTGGTTTCTTCTACCCCTATTTTATATATAATTCTTTTAAATTTGGTTGATTAGAACCAACTTTATACGCAATCAAAGGTTCATATACGAATTTACGAAAACAAAGCTTCCTCTATAAGGAAGCAAAAAGAAACGATATCTCTTTAAATTACAGCGCCAATTACAGAGAGAACATATATATTGCCTCAAAAAATAATTTTTGCACTACTTTGAAAAATCTTTACATTGTGTCAATTAGAAAAGAATGTATAATAACAATTTTATAAGATTAAAAAATTTTATTTAAATTTTACAAGGGAATACAAGATATTTAAATACAAAGTTTACATGTGTATTTTTTAGTGGTCACAAAAAATTACAGAGGTAACAGTACAAAAAAATATTTTATTAAAATATTTAATTCAACGAAAGAATACAATTTGTATTTAAATACAAAGTTTATATATGTATTTTTCAATAGAATAAAAGATTTAATCACAAAGAATTACAGAGGTAATAGTACAAAATAAAAATATTTTATTAAAATACATAAATTTTTCTTGTAAAAATACTTGGCGCTGCTAGACCTCGAAATTTTAAATAAATAAATAAACTTATCCTGTACTTAATTATAAGCCGCATTATTCGCCGTTGTCACGCACACCTATATCACTCGCTCGCACATACACACCACGCTGATAATCATTTGGTACTCTCGTCGCATTCTTCTCTGAATTATTTTTATTTATTGTTGTCCTTATTTATCTAAAATTTCGAGGTCTAGCAGCGCCAAGTATTTTTACAAGAAAAATTTATGTATTTTAATAAAATATTTTTATTTTGTACTGTTACCTCTGTAATTCTTTGTGATTAAATCTTTTATTCTATTGAAAAATACATATATAAACTTTGTATTTAAATACAAATTGTATTCCCTCGTTGGATATTTTAATAAAATATTTTTATTTTGTACTGTTACCTTTGTAATTTTTTGTGACCACTAAAAAATACACATGTAAACTTTGTATTTAAATATCTTGTATTCCCTCGTAAAATTTAAATAAAATTTTTTAATTTTATAAAATTGTTATCATACATTCTTTTCTAATTGACACAATGTAAAAATTTTTCAAAGTAGTGCAACAATTATTTTTTGAGGCAATATATATGTTCTCTCTGTAATTGGCGCTGTAATTTAAAGAGATATCGTTTCTTTTTTGTAATTGTAATAAATCACTTGAAGCGCGACTCTTCTTTTTGATAAGGTAACATAATTTTGTGATGTGTATCACTCGGGTTATAATTTTTCGGAAATAAAGATACTACTGCTTAGATTTTTTCGAGATTTTTCGAGATATAAAGATTATGTCTACCACTTGTTACTTATATTTTTTTGAGGTATGGTAACAACATATACACTACTATGCGTGTACTTGGCGCCTTTTTTTAACCTTTTTTTAAAAAAGGTAATTTTGTACGGATATCACGCCTTTTTGTAGTATTACGCATTTTATAAACAGTATGTACAGGGTAAAGCTATTTGGAGGTTTAATACTACCATTTTGTTTTTTTCGAGGTAACAGCATAACAAGGTAACAACATAATACATATACACTACTATGCGTGTACTTGGCGCCTCTTTTACCTTTTTTTAAAAAAGGTAATTTTGTACGGATATCACGCCTTTTTGTAGTGTGTTACGCACCTTAATCTTATAAACAATATATCTTATAATCTTATAAACAGTATATACAAGGTATGAAGCTGAAAGTGTTACGGACTATTATTTTTAAAGAAAACAACAATTTAATAATTTGCTTAGTTTTTTAAAGAAGATAATCTGTAACCCTTTTAGTTGTACACCTTGTATATATTTTTCAATTTCAACATAAAACATAATCGCAATATAGCATGATTAATGTTAATAAGTCGTTAACTGAAAAATTTTTTATTTATTTTTATTCGCGTGTCTTACTGAATGTTGTTCGCAATTGTATATGTACCGATATCTACAGGCATCGATATTTTGGTTAATTACAGATGGACACCTGTAACACGTGTCTGAAACTTATCTGATTTGTTTATTCTTTTATTTCCTTCAACTAATCGCAAATTAATTTTATTTGATAAAAGCAATTCTGTCAAATTTCTCATACATAACGCATCGTTTATAATTTTTTATTAATTATATATATATATATATATATATATATATATATATATATATATAATAAATAGTAAATTATAAACGATGCGTCATGTATGAGAAATTTGACAGAATTCGCATCGTTTATAATTTTCTATTGTCTAGACATAATTTTTATTCAGCGAATTTTTATTATGTCATGACATAATTTTAGTTCTGCCGCTAGGGAATTTTTAAGTCGATTCTTATGAATCAAGCTTGAATTCGAGGTCTAGGTATCCCAGGTTGCCGATGACGGGTTACAAATAGTGCGCTCCATAGTTTTCGGTGTCCAGGTGTAATAATACGTTGAATTCGATGTCTAGGTGTCCCACGTTGCCGATGACGAGATCCACATAGTGCGCTCCGTAGTTTTCGGTGTCTACGTGTATTAATACTTTGAATTCGATATTTACGTGTCCTACATTCGGATTTAAAGTTATTAATACACCTAGACACCAAAAACTACGAAGCGCACTATGTGGACCTCGTAATCGGCAACCTGGAACACGTAAACATCAAATTCGAGGTATTATTACACCTAAACACCAAAAACTACGGAGCGCGCTATCTAGATCTTGTCATCAGCAATCTGGGACACCTAGACATCAATTTCAAGGTATTAATACACGTGGGCACCAAAAACTACGGAGCGCACTATGTGGATTTTGTCATCGACAACCTGGGACACCTAGAAATTGAATTCAAGGTAGTAATACACGTAGACACCGAAAACTACGGAGCTTACTATCTAGATATCGTCATCGGCAACCTGGGACTCCTAGACATCGCATTCAACGTATTATTACACCTGGACACCGAAAACTACGAAGCGCACTATGTGGACCTCGTCATCGGCAACCTGGGACACCTAGACGTCGAATTCAACGTACGATTACACCTGGACACCGAAAACTATGAAGCGCACTATCTGGATCTTGTCATCGGCAACCTAGGACACGTGGACATCGAATTCAAGGTATTAATACACGTAGATACCGAAAACTACGGAGCGCACAATGTGGACCTCGTCATCGGCAACCTGGGACACCTAGACGTCGAATTCAACGTACGATTACACCTGGACACCGAAAACTATGAAGCGCACTATCTGGATCTTGTCATCGGCAACCTAGGACACGTGGACATCGAATTCAAGGTATTAATACACGTAGATACCGAAAACTACGGAGCGCACAATGTGGACCTCGTCATCGGCAACCTGGGACACCTAAACGTCGAATTCAACGTATTATTACACCTGGACACCGAAAACTATGAAGCGCACTATCTGGACCTCGTCATCGGCAACCTGGGATACCTAGACATCGAATTCAAGCTTGATTCATAAGAATCGACTTAAAAATTTTTTAGCGGCACTTTCTGCGTTTCTGCCAAGCGTAGAGAACTTTCTTTTCCGGCAGCGGTGGTAATACGATGTAAAGATACGAAATCTCTCTAGATATACATGAAGCAATTGACTCAATATATATAATACCTAATTTACCTAAATAGAAATCTTCGAATCTTCCTCCTGACCGATAAGTCTATCGACCTATAATTTATCTACTAGATCGTTCGAAATACGCGCGCGATATCGAAACTGGCGATACCTGCGCCGCCAGTGTCGAAAAAGTGAAAGGGACATTTTCTCTGATCACGTGATATGGCATGAGAGACGGTCGACGTAGAAGAAGAAGTATCTTAAAAATAAATTTTCACATTTGGACTTTGCGTCGCAATATCTCCGCTCGTAGGGCACGTAGCGGAATATTATGAGAGAAACCCCCCCCCCTCCCCCTATTTGGACCCCAAGCTATCGATCAAGCCTACTTAAAACTTGATCCGTTCACTCATTATATGAGATCTCAACATCTCGGGTACTCGCAACTCGTGCGTTCGCGTAAAAGAGTCACGGTGCGGTTTCGTTTCGCGTGTACTTGGCGCGAGACACTACTGTGTCTCTTGATACATAGCAACGCAATCCGATATAGCATAACATAAAATTTAATAGAATATATAGCAATACAATATAGCTTTAATCTTCACAGCAACAAAATAAGAAGCTAATAATAAGTCTGATTTACAACAAAAAATAACAAAATGCAATTAAAATAAAGATATAAAAAACAGTAATAATGCCGCGGAGCAGATCGCTAGAAAAATAGCTTAAAAACTAAAGTAACTGAACTTATCAAATATATGTACAGTATGTAGTTCCCATTGACCAAATCAAGCTGAGGTAATAGAAAGGCTCACGCTAGAACTACGAACAGAACTCGTCTCTAGCGAAAAAAGATAGTCATGAAGTTCACTCTTAAATACCGCGATAGACGAAGACGACACCACATTGACCGGAAGGGAGTTCCACAAGTAAATGCCAGCAAGGTGGAAAGACCTGCGATACGTTTCAGTTCTGTGGTTAGGAACATGAAAAGCATGATGTTGATCTAAGCGTGACGATCTTCTGAGCAAGGGATCAGGATTAATGAAAATTTCAGAGAGATACCTAGGAAACATGTGAGAAATCTTGAACATTTCAATGCCGAGAAAGTATAAGCGTCTATTTTCGACCGACAACCACCCCAGTCGATGTCGGTAGGGCGTAATATGTTCATCGCGTTTCAAATTTAAAATGAAGCGAATCGCGCAATTTATGAGTTTTTGAAGTTTGGTGTTAAGCTGGTCTGTGACGTCGTTGTACACGAGAGAACAATAGTCCAACAAGGGCCAAATCAAGGAGGTAACAAGTTTAACACGTAGATTAAAAGATAGGGAATTTTTATGGAACTTAAGTTTATGTAGCGTGAAATGTACCCTTCTGGAGATATGTGAGACATGGTTTAGCCATGATAAATCAGAGCTCATGATCACGCCTAGGTTTCGCGTCTCGGCGGCAAATGGGATGAAAGTGCCATTGACAGAAATGAGAGGTAAGTCATTAAGGGTTATTTGCCGAACATAACGTCTGCTACCGAGTATCAAAACCTTAGATTTGCCGAGATTTAGGGACAAACCATTAGTTGCCGCGAATTCTGAGAGTGAGAGAGTGAGAGAGAGAAAGAGAAAAAGAGAGAGAGAGAGAGAGAGAGAGAGAGAGAGAGAGAGAGAGAGAGAGAAAGGGAGGGAGATAGAGACTTATTACATATGTCCTCCGGGGCGAAGCCCGGGTAACCAGCTAGTATCTATATATATAAAGAAAGATGTCCTGACTCACTCACTCACTCACTCATCAACGCCCAGCCCAAACCCCTGAACCGAATTTTTACCAAAAGTATATGAAATAGGGGTAGAATTTTCCGGGGAGTTCCACTATGTGTATAGTTTTTTGTTACCGATTTTCTGAAAACCGGTTTTTCTAACTTTTCTAATTTTTCGGGAAATAATTCACCGAATCTCAAAGAATTATAGATCAAACAGGGGCAGAAATTTCCGGGGAGTGCTATAAAGTGTATAATTTTTCGTTACCAATTTTTTTGGAAGCCGGTATCAAAATTTTTTCAATTTTTCGGGAATTTATTGACCGAATCTTAAAGAAGTAGGGGTAGAATTTTACGGAGAGTGCCATGATAGTTTTTGTTACCGGATCTTTTCGGAAACCGGTTTTTTTTATTTTTTCAATTTTTCGGGAAATAATTGATTGAATCTCAAAAAATTATACATGAAGGAGTAGAATTTCTCGGGGAGTGCTATAAAGTGTACTATTTTTCGTTACCGATCTTTTTGGAAACCGGTTCCGAATGACCAAATCTCCAAAAATTGTACATAAAGTAGGAGTTGAATTTCCCGGGGAGTGCTATTAAGTGCTATATAAGTATATAATTTTTTGTTACCGATCTTTTTGGAAACATAGTTGCCCTAGATATAGAGGTCGATGTTGAATCTTAATAATGCAAAAACTTATTTTTTTGAAAATTGGCATAAAAAATTTTTCGAATTTTTCGGAAAATATTTGATTGAATGTTAAAGTGTATAATTTTTTATTACCAATATTTTTGGAAATTGGCTTAAAAAAATCAGAGAAAGAGACTGTTTGTGTGTCTTAATACATGCACATGTTCTTCGAAGCGAAGC
Source organism: Temnothorax ravouxi (assembly GCA_030770255.1). Classification (NCBI taxonomy): domain Eukaryota; kingdom Metazoa; phylum Arthropoda; class Insecta; order Hymenoptera; family Formicidae; genus Temnothorax; species Temnothorax ravouxi. The sequence continues at coordinate 10,200 of JASTWP010000750.1, forward strand.
CCGACGGGGCATGCTAGTATAATATAAAATTATAAAGAGAATACATATATTGTTTATACATATACATATATAAACAATATATATAGTTACATATTAATTTGGACAAAAAAATACATAGGCAAACATTTATTGTTAGACATAAGAATATATGCATTAGATATAGAAGAATACTGTTACAGCTCAACAAATTTCGAGATTTTGAGTTAAGCCCATAAAAAGTACCTATATATGCTTAAAATGTTACCTACTTGCTATAATGTCACAAGTTTAATACAAAATTCGCTACATGGAGCAGAAATGTTATATTTTTTAACCGGTTATGTTGCGATCACTGGACGAATATAGTGTCATACATAAGTGAATTGACAAGTAAATTACACCAGACCTCTTCAAGAAACAGTATAAATTTTTTCATAACAAAATATCATGATTGTAATTGCGTTAATTATCTTATAATTAAACAAGATTAATTAAATTTGCTTTTCCTCTCTTCTCAAAAATATGAATTTTTCAGTTATGACAGTATTCTTTTAAAAGTTAGGGGAGACCGGGGCTAACTCGACACCGGGGCGACCCTTGGGAAAATTTACCTTAGAAATCTTTTAAAAAAATCTTAAAACTTACTTTAAAGAAAAACTTAAGGTAAATTTGGACACTTTAAAACTATTGTTTAAAGTAATCTTATAACTACACTCAAAAAAAATATTCTGTCATTTAATGGCTCCCGCTTGACTTTAGAGCATTTTTCTCTGAAATATGGTCTCAAGAAAATATTTTAAAAATAAAAAAAATTTTTTTTAAATTTTATTATTTAATTACTATTTTATAACTAAATTTGTTTTTTAAGATGCAGTCTATGATTATAAATATTTTCTCGTATTTGAAAAACACATTTACCTGGTGGGATTCGAACTCGGGACCTCTGGATCGTGAGCCAACTGCCTTACGTGGCAGACTACTTCTTAATTTGATATAAGTGTTATATATAGTCTACATATGTCATAACCCTAGCGCATATATATAATTTTTCAAAAATCATCTTAAGAGACAAATTTAGTTTAAAAAGAGTAATAAAATTTTGAATTTAATATATGATATAATATTTCTTAATGTCGGGTGAATGTCAGAAACCAGTGCCGGCTCATTATGAAATTTGCGGCTCTATTTGTTAAAATACTGCAATTATTGTAAAACATGCTACTTAATATATTCAAACCTAACGATAATTTAATACAATTTTGTTTTTTACTTGGAATTCTTTATACAAATCCTTTATCCTTTATACTCGTTTTAATAGAAGCAAACTATAAAAACTAAAGAAAATCTTATAAATTATATCTTCCTAATAAAGACAGACATATAATAAAAGATAAATATTTATATTTTATTTTAAAACTTAAAAACACATTAAAAATTCCAGATGCAATATAGAAATAATAATTTAAAAAATCACTTAAGAGTTATCCTTTATAACTGTAAACTTTATAACCTTAAAATACTTATAACTTTAACTTTTTAACTTTAAACCTTGAAGATTTAACCACATGAGATAAATCTTCTTAAAAGTTTGCTTTCATGTAACTTTTAAGTTAAGATCGAGATTCATAAAAAAACTTTAAAGTTTAATGATTTCTTATGATTACCTAAGATTTATTAAAATTATTTTAAAGCTACTTTTCCACTCCTTTAAAGTACCAGAATATTATTTTAAAGTCAGTTTTTAAAACCTTTGGTTTTCTAAGATTATTTTACAGTCAATTTTGAAATACTTTGAAATTTCTTAAATTACTTTAGATTAACCTTGTACACACTTTAATTTACCTAAAAATTTCTTAAGTAAACTCTTGAATTTTTAAGATTACTTTTAAAAACTTTAAAGTTATTTAAAGTATATTTTCCCCAGAACTTGACACTAGGCTTATTTTTGCCAATTTAAATCTATCGTAGAAACTTGTCTTTCTTAATACTGTGAATGCGTCTTTATGTGTCAGTATTATCAACGGAATTTGGTAACATTCTGAGTTATAGTGTAATTTTTAACACGACATAAGCGTTTTTGATAGTGAAAAGTAATTTTTCTGATTTCTCGAAAATGGTCTACTCTTTCATCGAGCTTTCGGGCAAAACTAAGCGACGTACAGCAAAATTTCCTGAAGCAATTTTGTACCTGAAAGAACGCTCTTTAAATGTGTACCATTAAATTTGCTTGAAAATTTTATTTAATTGTTGAAAATTGCTTTTGAAAAAATTGTGTCGAGTTTACCCCGCCTTTTTTTCAATTTGAAAATTTGTCTTCGCGTCACTTTTCCTTTCCTGAAAGCAAAACTAAGCGACGTACAACATTTCCTTAAGCAATTTTGTACCTGAAAGAACACTCATTAAATGTGTATCATTAAATTTGCTTGAAAATTTTAATTAATTGTTGAAAATTGCCTTTGAACAAATTGTGTCGAGTTAGCCCCGGTCTCCCCTACATGTAGAAGAAAATGTAGACAATATCATCATACTTATAATCAGTATAATTATTTATTTATTTATTTGTACATCATAGATATAAATGATTATTTATATAACGCAGCAGCGCAAAGCCTTAAAGCACAATTGTTTACTTTTTTAAATTGTCAACCTTCTTAATTTTTATTCAGAAGGTTTATTATTACCAGTTTTTCCAGTTATGGCCTTCTCTGCGGCATGCGCAGCGAACGGTATAGAGCAGAAGATGCCGACTACAAAGAAAAAAAAACATATCAAATGATAGGTTTTAGTTTACGATAAAGCAATATTTTACATCAAAAATTGTATAAATTGACAAATTGATCAAGCTTACGAGAATAAGTAGAGCTACTAATACAGGAGCAATAGGTTCAGCCACAGCTTCGGCCGCATAGCTTCGGCGAAAGCTTCGGCCTTAGGTTCAGCCACAGCTAAAGGATGAGCCAAGGGACTAGCCCATGTCAATGCGCCGCTTAGACCTAAGTACGACAATTACCGCAATGAACAAAAATTTCGGAACTTTCATTGTGCTGTATTCTAACTTCGCATCACACTTCTGCTGTTTTATACCCTGCGACTAGCCGACCTAACCGATTATCACCAGAAAATATTTCGCTCGAAAATAAAAAATTGTGAGTCGCAATTTAAAGTTAGATATATTTTTATTGTTCTTAAAGCTATAACTTCCGATACTTTTATATTAATACATAAACTATCCTTGAAATAATGCAAATTATGGTTCATGAAATGCCGAAATGTCACGCTGTGCTTCAAAGAGTCAAAAAAAATAAAGTTGACCTTTGTCTAAGCTTTAAATGTTTTGAAGCGTTCTTCTTCTTTTTCTCATTCTTTCTTCATTGAAAGAAAGGAAACGAGGAATACTTCGAAGCAATTATAAGCGTCAAGTGGACCGCACCAACAAATGCAAAATAAACCTGAAATTTTTGAACGTGTTTGATCTTCAATGAGAAAATCTGCTGAATTCGAACTGAACGGAGGGCACACCTAACATCTGCTTTAGAAAATGCTTTATAACTCGGAAATAAATGATTTTTGAAGTAATGCTTACTTTTTGGTTTGTTTTCACGAGTATTATATACTCCTAAAATTTACCACCTTTTTTCAACATATATACGTACAATATACATATACTAGCTGGTTACCCGGGCTTCGCCCCGGGGGACATATGTAATAAAACACGCAAATAGTCTCTCTCTCTCTCTCTCTCTCTCTCTCTCTCTCTCTCTCTCTCTCTCTCTCTCTCTCTCTCTCTCTCTCTCTCTCTCTCTCTCTCTCTCTCTCTCTCTCTCTCCCTCTCTCCCTCTCTCTCCCTCTTTCTCCCCCTCTCTCCCCTTCTCTCCCCCTCTCTCCTTCTCTCTAATTCTACCCCTACTTCATATATTTTTAGTAAAAATTCGGTCCACTAACGAATGTGATTCGGTCAATTTCCCGAAAAATTGGAAAAATTACAAAAATCGGTTTCCAGAAAATCGGTAGCGAAAAACTGTACACTTTATGGCACTCCCCGGGAAATTCTACCCCTGTTTCATATACAATTCTTTGAAATTTGGTCGATTATTTCCCGAATTCGGTAGATTATTTCCCGAAAAATTAAAAAAATGAAAAAAATCGATTTCCAGAAAATCGGTAGCAAAAAATTGGCCGCGACATTTTCATTCCCCGAAAATTCTACCCCTATTTCATATACTTTTGGTAAAAATTTGGTCCACTAACGAATGAGTAGTTCGCGTACATACATACAGACAGACAGACAGACGTGACTTATATATATAGACTAGCTGGTGTTCCGGGCTTCGCCCGGGAGTCGTTTTTTTTTAAACAACTTCATTTATGTTTCAATATTTTTATTAGCTAGTTATATAGACAGAATATATAATAATTATTATTAGGACAATAGTTTCCACCCATGGGATATTATTGCCGACACGTTTTTTTTTAAGTGGTTTCCTCAGTAGACCTACTTCACTAAAAAGAAAAATAATGTGAAATTCATTAATGAACGAAAGAGCGAAAATCAAAGAGATAATAAAGAATGATGAAGTAATCACTGCGCATTGCGCAGAATGTATTTTATTTGCATCTCATGGGTGGAAACTATTGTCCTAATAATAATTATTATATATTCTGTCTATATAATTATGGCAATTAAATGATGGCAATTAAACTTATCCTCGAAAAATTAATAAAATTTTTGAACCGGTTTCCAAAGAAATCGGTAACAAAAAATTATACACTTCATAGCATTCCCCGAAAAATTCTACCCCCCTACTTCATATACAATTCTTTGAGATTCAATCAATTATTTCCCAAAAAATTAGAAAAATTAAAAAAACTGGTTTCTAAAAAATTGGTAACAAAAAACTATACACTTTATGGCACTCCCCGGGAAATTCTACCCCTACTTCATATATTTTTGGTAAAAATTCGATCCATTAACGAATGAGATTCGGTCAATTATTTCCCGAAAATTTAGAAAAACCGGTTTTCAGAAAACCGATAACGAAAAACTATACACTTTATGGCACTCCCCGGGAAATTCTACCCTTATTTTATATACAATTCTTTGAGATTTGGTCAATTAATTATTATAAAATTTGAAAAAATTTCGGAACCGGTTTTCAAAAAAATTAGTAATAAAAAATTAACCACGACATCCTCTTCCCGAAAAATTCTACCCCTATTTCATATACTTTTGGTAAAAATTTGGTTCAGAAGTTCGAGCCGAACATATACTCATGAATGTCACCAAGTTTTAAGCTAATCGGCTTCTCACATTCAAAATTCAATCTCTTTTTCGAGTTGCTTTTCTTGAACGGTCGCTGTACAAAGATGCGAGCGAGCAATCTCAAAATTTCCTAAAAAAGTTAGAGCAACCACGGACATTTTTAAAAAAATTTGGTTAATTAATCAATAATTCTTTAAAATTTTTGCAGAGCGAGAGCGAGAGCGAGAGCGAAAGAGAGCGAGAGAGAGCGAGAGAGAGAGAGAGAGAGAGAGAGAGAAAGAGAGAGAGAGAGAGAATTTCATATACAATTCTTTGAAATTCGGTCAATTATTTCCGGAAAAATCGAAAAAATTGAAAAACCGGTTTCCAGAAAATCGGTAGCAAAAAAACTATACACATTATGATACTCCCCGGAAAATTCTACCCCTGTTTCATATACAATTCCTTAAGATTCGGTAAATTAATACCCGAAAAATTCTCGTAAAATTTGAAAAAATTTCAGAACCGGTTTCCAAAAAGATCGATAACGAAAAATTAAGTACGACATTTTCATCCCCGGGAAATTCTACCCGTATTTCATATACTTTTGGTAAAAATTTGGTCCACTAACGAATGAGTAGTTCGCGTACATACATACAGACAGACAGACGGACGTGACTTATATATATAGATGTTTAGATATTAAATGCTGTAATTCGGACAAAAAATATATAAGCAAACACTTATTGTTAGACAAGAATATTCATGTTTATTTAAGTAGTACTTCGCACCCTTAGAAGAATACTGTCACAGTTAAAAAAACTTCGATTTTGAGTTAAGCCCATAAAAAGTACCTACGCTTAAAATGTTACCTAATGTGTATAATACTGTCACAAGCCTATATACGAAATTCGCTACACGGATCGAGCAAAAGTTGTTATTTTTTTAAACCGGTTACGTTGCGGTCACTGGATAAATAGTATCATAAGTGAATTGACAAGTAAATCACACCAGACCTCTTGAAGAAACAGTATAAATTTTATCATAACAAAATATCATAATTGTAATTGCGTTAATTATTATCTTATAATTTAAATGAATTTGCTTTTCCTCTCTCCCCAAAAGTATAAATTTTTCAGTTGTGGCAGTATTATTTTAAGAGTATACATGTAGAAGAAAATGTAGACAATATTATCATACTTATATTAGTATTATCATACTTATATCAGTATATTTATTTATTTATTTATTTGTACATCATAGATATAAATGATTATTTATATAACGCAAAGCCTTGAAGCATGATTGTTTACTTTCTTAAATTGTCAACCTTCTTAATTTTTAATATATTCAGATATTTTGTCTTTGAGTGCCGTTAGGCCGTCGTAAAGGTGCCCTGCAACAATACCTGCAACCTACAAAGAAAGAAGGAACATATCAAATGATAGGTTCATGATAAAGCAATATTTTACATCAATGTAAAATTGTATAAATTGACAGATTGACCAAGCTTACCATATTATTTGCAAATCCTTTAGGCATTTTTGCTCCAAGTGCGCCCACAGCTTTTTTCCCATGTTTGGAGGCTTTATCAAAGACACCTTTGAGGACATCACCCCTCACCGGGGCAGGTTCAGCCACAGCTAAAGGATGAGCCAAGGGACTAGCCCATGTCAATGCGCCGCTTATACCTACGACGATTACCGCGATGAACAAAAACTTCGAAATTTTCATTGTGCTGTACTCTAACTTCGCATCACACTTCTGCTGTTTTATACCCTGCGACTAGCCGACCTAGCCGATTATCACCAGGAAATATTTCGCTCGAAAATAAAAAATTGTGAGGCGCAGTTTGAAGTTAGATATATTTTTATTATTCTTAAAGCTATAACTTCCGATATTTTTATATTGATACATAAGCTATCCTTGAAATAATGCGAATTATGGTTGCGCATGAAATGCCGAAATGTCACGTTGTGCTTCATAAAGTTAAAAAATGAAGTTGACTTTTGTCTTATAGTTATAGAGATCCTCGAGTAAGAGATTGGATACCATTCATCCACCATATTATTTAGGCCACTTATGGCGCGTTAAAAAAATGTTTAAATCAGTTTAGTATCTATATAGTTTATTAATAAACAAAAAATAAATTTAACTAAAAATTCATAGTTCAAAGAAAATATTATTTTTGGAAAAATTTAAAAATAAATACGTTATAATAATGTGTTCAAACAGCGCGGAATATATGTACCACTATATCAAAATTATTTATCTTTTTATTTATATATTTTTAAGAAGCGAAAGCAATTAAAACATTGACAGGAAGCATTTAGTTAGAGATTATATCTTATATATATAATTAACCTATTAACCTCTTAACCTATACTAGCTTCCTCAAAATTTTTGTTTATTTTTTAATGAAAGAACTTTCATTACTTGTTATAAATTATTGCTTGTTAGCATAAAGTTGGTATCATACAAGTACGATTTCTTGAATAATTGTACGTTATTTGCACTGAAGTTACAAATCTCGCAAGCGTCAAGCAGAAACGTTAATATTATCATTAATAAATTTGATCAATATGTTTACACTAAACATAATTTTCAATCTATATTGGCATTATTATTACAATTTTGATTTAATTCGCTAAAGTTTAAATATTTGCATTTTGTTAAATAATTATAACTGTAATGTTTTGATTTAATACTTTATAATTAAAAAAAAATAATTTTTTATTTAAGATATATAAATATTTAATAATGATAACTTAAATTTATCTCATAGTTGTCCTGAACAATATGGCTGATCAAAGTACCAATCAAAACTTGTCTAAACAGTATCCAATCTCTTACTTGAGAATCTCTATCTTATATAGTAAAGTCCCTCTAATAAGAGTCGCAACACGTAGCAGCAACTTTTGATTGGTTCGCATTTTCGACAAAAGTACGGTAAAACAGAAAGAGAAAGAGATATAAGAGAGAAAGCGAAAGCGATATACAAGTAACATACATTCATATCGCTTTCTCTTTCTCTCTTATTTTGCCGAAACTCAAGATGTTACGACTCTTATTAGAGGGGGGGGGGACTCTATCTTATAGTAGAGTCCTTATAGCGCCATCTATGATGAAACGAATAGTGTCATCTTATGTCTTCTTTAAGGACGTTCTCTCGTCCTTATACTAGATAAAATCGATTTTCTTAGGATTTTCTTGAAACTGTAAATATATGTTAATTTAAGTGTGCTTTATGCGTGGTATAAATTTCAGTACCTCTTCCGGTATAAAAAATAAAGATACTGAGCCTCAAAGTTTAAAAGAAAAATTTAAAATTTAATTTTTTTTAGTTTTGGCATTTTTTCCTTATAGAACTCGACGAGAGGAGCAACTTTGGTCCTCTTGGCCAACCTCGTATCTCTTACCGTTTGGCCTGGAAAACCTTTTCATTAGTAAAAGTTGAAACTTTGAGACTCAGTATCTTTATTTTTTATACCGGAAGAGGTACTGAAATTTATACCACGCATAAAGCACACCTAAATTAACGTATATTCACAGTTTCAAAAAAATCCTAAGAAAATTGATTTTCTCTAGTATAAAGATGAAAGAACGTCCTTAATATCAAAAAAGTTTCGCCTCAACCATTTTTTCATAGAATCCATATTTTATGAAATATTTGTAAGATATTTGTCATTAATGTTATAAACGATTCACCCTGTGTACAGGGTATTGGGAAAAGGTGGTATCAAATTTTAGGAGCATTACTACTCGTGAAAACAAACCGAAAAGTCTTAATAAATATTACTCTAAAAACTATTTATTTCCAAGTTATAAAGCACTCGATGAATTCTCCATTCATTTCACGCGTATAATGCATTGTATAATGTATTACACGTGACCGCTCGAATACTCGTCCTTCATAAGCTTCTATCGTCGAACTTTTGGAAGATATTCCTCTTCTACGCAGATAACAAATGGTTCATTCGTGATGGTGCCCTTGCGCATTTCCTCATGATTGTTTTAGACAACATTTAAGCAATTATTTTTAAGAAAAGTGGATAGGACGTGGCGCTTCAGTGTGTGCTACCTTTCTCACCGGACTTAGTAGTAGTAGTAGTAGTAGTAGTAGTAAGTGGGTGGTTCCACTTGAGCCCCCGACGGTACCTAGATTCTAATGATCCTCCCCACTCTTTTTTATTTGCTAAGTGTTTTGGGGCCAGCCCTTAGCTTAGTACCAGGTTTATCAAGTCTGTCACCCTATCACTTTTCCAAATCTTGGTGTCTAGGTACTTGCAAGCGGAAGTGATAATTGAATTATGCCGCCAGCAACTCATAGTCGTACTAAATAAACAAATAAACGTGAAATTCAGTCGTCATATTACTGGTGGAGATGCGGGATATAAATATGTCGTTAATTAGCAGCTAAATTACTGCGCAAACCAAAATCCAGATATTTCAGTTATGAAATGCAGATAAATTCATAGAATGGCATTTTTGCTAATTTAATAAATATATTTTTGTATTTTTACATTTTATATATTTTTATGTACTTTACATTTTCTTTCTCTCTATTTTTCTCTTTCTCTTTTTAATGATTGGTAAAAATTCTCTTTGTATTAATTTCTTATTTTTTACTATATCTGGAAATTTTATCAAAACAAATTAAAGAATCAACTATTCTATTTAAAAAAATTAAATTTTTAACAGTTATTTATTTTAGTAAAGTTTTTTATTTAACCTTTGTTGTGCACTGGGGATAGAAAATATCCCAGCGTATTTTCAAACGCGTTTTTCTAATACGTACAATGCGAATCGGGACCTGTGCTGGCATTTACCTGTAGTCTAGGAATAACACTTCAAGATCCTATACATAATTTGCCCACCCAGCTTTAGTCTGCTCTTGGCAGTGGTGAGAAGTTGAAAAATTGCGTGACTTCATAGCAATATAAATATACTTTTTTCAACTCTGCTATAAACTAATATTTTTCCTTGAAAGTGTAGTATTTCAAGAAAGTAATCCCGCAAAAATTATTTAAAAATATTAAAAATTGAATTTTTTATGCATTTTTTAGTGAAAAGTTCATTTTTAGGTTTCTTAAATTAACATATCATTTATAATTCTTTTATGTTGCAAAATATTAATGAAACCTATTAGACCTTATTTTGGAAGCTTTGAACAACAGCCAGCAATTTTGTTTAAGTCAAAATAACGAATTTTACGTCTGTAATAAACGTTTTAAGTGACTTGGGGTATAAAATACCCCCTGTGCATAATACGTAATTTCGAAGAAGTGTGCACAACAAAGGTTAAAGCATTTAAATTTAAATTTAATATTTAAAAGCTTCAGATATTCAGAATATTTGAAGAATAAAGGTTTAATTAGAGTAATAAATTCTTAATTCTTAAACAAGTTTAAATTTTCTTTATATGAAAAAAATCCAAGGTAAAAAAACTTTAAAAAAGTTTTTCTTTATTAACCTATTTAGACCCTTTTAATAAAATAAAAATATGACATCGTATTTTAAAATACCTATGGAACTTTCATAGGTATTTTAAAATATCACCTATAGAAGATAGAAATATAAAAACAACATTATGTATATAATACATAGGACAATTAAAATTTACAATTTTGTGCTTAAGTTACATATTATTTTATTGATACGTTTATTTCGGTATCATAATTTTACTATTTAACATTTATTCAACATAAAATATTAAAATAATTTTATGTTGAATACAAGTTTTGACGTATATGGGCGTGTGTCCGCTTATACGTATATCTAGATATTTATTACTTTATCAAAATTTATGTGGATTATATCAAATAAACTGAGGACGAGCGTGGGCTAGTAGACAGCGCACTGGTCTATTGAGCCAAAGGTCCCGGGTTCGATTCCCGGTAGAGCTAGAAAAGATTCGTTCGTTTTCCTCTCGGAAGGCAATGGCAAACCACCGTTTTGCTAAAAGAACTTATCTAAAAAATCTAGCCGTTCGGGATCGGCGTTAAACTGTAGGTCCCATATACAATGTGTATAATCCACGTGCGCGCAACACATGTATATGAAGAGAAGTCACCACGCTCGTACACGAGTAATAGGACTGAGGATGGATGGATATCAAATAAGGAAGAAAAAATAATACACACCTTCGACGAAATGGTACACGGAAAAAACGGTATGGTTGCCACATCCAAAGAAATAGTAAGATTTGGTGCAGGAATATCTATGGTGGTCACACCCACATAACATTGATGGATCATTACCCGGGTAGAATTTTGTCGAGGCGTGCCCCAAGTCTGTAAAGGGCCTAAACAGGAATGCCCTAAAGTAGGATCGCCAATATTGGGGCTAGATAGGCATGTCGTAAAATAGGCATACCATTGTCGGGCCTAGAAAGGGACTAGAAAGGCAAATTCTGGATAGAATTTCTTTAATAGGCACTGACATGGATGCCACTATCAAGGTCTGCTAACGTTGGGCCTAGAAAGGGACTAGAAAGGCAAATTCTGGATAGAATTTCCTTAATAGGCCTAGAATAGGCACTGGCATGAATGCCATTATCAAGGTCTGCAAACGTTGGGCCTAGAAAGGGACTAGAAAGACAAATTCTGGATAGAATAACCTAAATAGGCCCAGAATAGGCACTGACATGGATGCCATTATCAAGGTCTGCAAACGTTGGGCCTAGAAAGGGACTAGAAAGACAAATTCTGGATAGAATAACCTAAATAGGACCAGAATAGGCACTGAAATGGATGCCACTATCAAGGTCTGCTAACGTTGGACCTAGAAAGGGACTAAAAAGGCAAATTCTGGATAAAATTTTCTTAATAAGCCTAGAATAGGCACTGGCATGGATGCCACTATCAAGGTCTGCTAACGTTGGGCCTAGAAAGGAACTAGAAAGGCAAATTCTGGATAGAATTTCCTTAATAGGCCTAGAATAGGCACTGGCATAGATGCCACTATCAAGGTCTGCTAACGTTGGACCTAGAAAGAGACTAGAAAGGCAAATTCTGGATAGAATAACCTAAATAGGCCCAGAATAGGCACTGACATGGATGCCACTATCAAGGCTGCTAACGTTGGACCTAGAAAGGGACTAGAAAGGCAAATTTTGGATAGAATAACCTAAATAGGCCCAGAATAGGCACTGACATGGATTCCACTATCAAGGTGTGCTAACATTGGACCTAGAAAGGGACTAGAAAGGCAAATTCTGGATAGAATAACCTAAATATGCCCAGAATAGGCACTGGCATGGATGCTACTATCTAAAAATTATATTGCGTATATCCAATTCAAAATTTTATTACTCTTTTTAAACTGAATTTGTTTCTTAAGATGATTTTTAAAAAATTATATATTATCGCTGATTATGACATATGTAGACTATATATAACACTTACATCAAATTAAGAAGTAGCCGACCACGTAAGGCAGTTGACTCACGATCCAGAGATCCCGAGTTCGATCCCACCAAGGTAAGTGTTTTTTTCAAATACGAGAAAATATTTATAATCATAGACTGCATCTTAAGAAACAAATTTAGTATAAAATAATAATAAAATTTTGAAAAAAAATGTATGTCGGGATATAGTGGCGTATGCCAATAATTAAACTTAGCAGGATAGGGCCTTGTTAGTTGTGCCAGGATAGGGCCTAGTTCAACGTGTTACAATAGGGCCAGTTGAGTATGTCCAAATAGGGCCTCTTTTAGCGTGCTAAAATTGGACTTGCCAAGTTGGGCATGTCTGGATAAGGCCTAGTTAGGCGTGCTAGAATAGAACCTAGTCAGATATACAAATTAGGCTCTGACTTACACAAGCGTTACATCTCTGTGCAGGTCCTAACCAGGCTTCCTTGATAGGGCCTAGACAGAAATGGGGAAAAACTGTCTACAGCCTTTACAAGCCCCCTTTTAAAGTTCTACCCGGGAATACACTATATATGGTTGGGACAACCATAGAGAATTGATACCTGCGGTGCGGCAACTATGATATAGTTAAGACACCACATCAATATGGGTGTGACAACCACCAGATATTCTTGCGCCAAATCTTACTATTTCTTTGGATGTGGCAACCATACCGTTTTTTCCGTGTAACATTAAACACAATCGAGATATGCAGAACACATAAATTTATACTGCCTTGACGTGACATTTTTATCAAACAGTCATTGTAATTTTAATAGTTATATGCGGTGCATTGCAATAAAAGTCTCTCAACTGTATTTCTAAGAATCAAGAATCTGCATCCAAAACGGCATATTATTTTCTAATACTTTTAAAACCCAAAATAGATTTGCAATAATATACAAATAGATTTTAAATGTAGATTAATTAATATGTAAAATTTACCTCGCAAAAAAATATTCAAAAGTACTGTAATAAAATAATATAAGTTTCTTTGTAACAATCTTATCTTATTTTCTATTAAATTGTAATCTTTATACACAATCTTCTTACGTTGTGTTTGTTTTCTTCTAATTTTGTCAAGATCTATAAGTTTCGTACTAAAGTATAACGTCATAGTCATTTAATAATACTTTAGAATATTGCTAATCATATTTACACCGTATGGTTTCCTCGAAAAAAGTATTATTCTTCTTTTTTCTTCTCTTTTAACATTTTCTTTGATAAAAAATGTTTATTTTTATGTGGTTCTTTCTCGACCAAACTTTTGCAAGTCGCATTTGTATTTGTGATTTTATAACAGTAGAATAGAAATTAGAAGATGGACAGAAAGGGAAATTAAAGGTGGCAATTTTTATTTTCTCTCTCTCTTCCTCCCTCCTCCTCTCTTCCCCCCCTCTCTTTTTTTCTCTGTCTAACTACTGTATGTCTGTCTTAGCTAAAGATAATCTTTAATCAACACTATCTCACGAAATTGACGGCAAACGGTCGTTAATACGGTTCTTTACAATTCAATATTACCGCCATCGATGCTCGCGTAATTACACATTTCGGCGAATTAATCAAACAACATCCAACTCGACACAATGAGCGATCGTTTAGGCGATGTTCCTGGATTCTATTTAACGGACTCTATTTAGTCGAACTCGAAATCAAACTTCAGCATTCCGCAGGCTTCAAGCAACGATATTAATGCCGGATATTTCCGTCGATTAAAGCGCGAAAAATGTTCTTCAATAACTAATACAATTCATTGATTTATTATTATTTACATTCATGCGATTCATAAAAAACTTTACTCTGTTTTCTTCTAAAATAACTATCAAAGAGTTATGGAATCATGAAAAATATAAATCTTTGTAATAAGGTATCGATTGATATCAAAATGCAAAATGTGCTAGTCCTATTGATATTGCATTCTTTGCCATAAAGATATTATCAAAATAAAAAGATATTTAACGCAAAAAACTTGGAGCTAACATCCCATTATTATATTATGAAGTAACATTCATCTTTATATTATATATCATCATAATATTATTGATATGTGTACTTGGTACATTTTTTGAAAAAGTAATTTTTGAACAGTGAAACATTTAACACATAAGAACAAATATTATATCATTTCCAGAACGTGTTTACTTCGTTAACCCACGCTGCATCGAACGATGCATAAAATCGTTTCTATTTTATACATGGACTTTAAAAAATTAATATAAACTATACGTGTGTAGGTATACCATACAGATGTGTGTGTACTTCCGCGTGCTAGGTACGTATATTTATTTATTTAATGAAAAAATCCGTGGATTATATCTGTTAACAAGCTATTTGTTAGACTGTAAGAAAGAATGAGAGAGCGATACTGATTGAAATGTTTGTTATTTATATAATTATTTGAACAGGTTTTCAAATATTCGTGAGCAAAAGCAGCATCAATTTTCAATACGTAGAGATATACATAATTAAATACATATCATTAATAAAATATCACAGATATACTCTGATAAATCAAACAGGAAGTTCTTATTTGGATGAATAAGATTCAAGAAGCATCGTTGTTCTGATATACTTCTGGATTCTTAATTATAAGAATTTAAGTATTATTTTTGTGTCTTTTAAAGAAATATGAAGAAACGGATTACTTTATTTTATCAGAATATATCTAAACATATCAAATCATAAGAATCATTCAATTATTAAATAAGAGAATGAACATTACAAAAGCATCACATCAGAACATGCATAATACAGCAAAGTATTACATAAAAGTATGCACCACACATTAAGGTATCAAATAAGAACATGCACAATGTATTAAGGTATCACATCAAAGCATGCACATCATATCTATGATTCACGCCGACGAATTATTAAATGTTCTAATTAATCTCGTTGATTAATTTTACAATCATGAAACAAATGTGACAATATTTTGGCTAAATGCTTTGGAAAGATATTAAATCATATGCTAATGAAAGTAATTACAGTGAAAGTATCATTGAATTAAATAATGACAATTGTTTGAAAAGTTATAATAAGGTGTAACTAAAAGAACTTGACAGTTTTAATGAATGTAAATTACAATGAAGAGAACGTCTTGTTCTCGCAAAGGCTTTATATATCAAGGTTATGCGCATAACTCGTGGCTCGAATCGTTGATTGAGCGATGTTTCTGAAACCAAGAGAGTTACGTCTCAAACTCGTCTCAGGCTTCGATGAAACACTATTAAATACCTGTTGGCTGGCTGCGCTGTTCACCGAACAGGCAAAGAGAAGATCTCTCGGAGATAGCTAGTGTCGTGTTGGCACTAGCTCAAATAACTGCGATGTCATGTCGGCATCGCATCTTTTAGGTATATCAGTCACCATGAATGATAACGACACGTCGTCGTTGCAATGAGATTTCAAAGGATTGCTGGCAACGATCCTTCGCTGTTGTATAGAGGAGACCACAATTATGGCTGGACCGATGTACTGTTGCTATGCGTAGGAGATCTCTTGCTACTTCTCGTAAGGATTCGCCGTCCACAATCAGGATTGTATGGCTTAATAGCGCACGCAGAGCAGCTAACGTTACTGCTTACAATGTATTTAGCTCAATCACACTTATGATACCGATGTTACACAAATTTACGGAACGACTGTTAAAACGTGTTGTTATCTTAAACTTCCAAGAGAGAATGGCCGAAACTGACGCGGCGAGAGATGATCGTCACTTCGCCTTCTTCATCGAGAGAATCAGAAGTCCGAAGTGCGCCCTTGACGATAATAACAAGCGCCGCTTGTTTATGACGACACGAGTCGTTGTATACTAGATTTATCGAAAGACTTGATGTCGATATGATAGCTTTCTGCCTCTCCTCGAGATCTCATTTTACGCTGTTATTTTAAACAATATCTATAAGGGAAGAATAAATAATGGAGAGGTGACAATCTGATTATTCGAGTGCACGATTGTAACATTTGTACAATACATAAACTATGTTGCTTTATTTTGTGTAAAATTTTTATAAAATAATTGTGTCTTCCATGGTTATAGCGCGTGTTGCGATAAAAGTCACTCAGCAGCATCCCGAGTAGAAATTTATCCGGGCATCCCATATTCAATGTCGGCCCCGTATGGGCTTTATTAAGGCATCCAAAATAAGGGCTTGTCAAACTCAAACCCATTTAGGACCTAGTATTTATTTTTAATTTAGGCATGTCTAACTATAGCCCATATAGGGCCCAGTTTGGTCACAATTTTTCTCCCAAGACAGTTTAATGTAGGATTTCCTAGTTGTAGCCCATACAGGGCCCAGTTTGGTCACGATTTTTTTCCCAAGACAATTTAATGTAGGATTTTATAGTTATAGCCCATACAGGGCCCAGTTCGGTCACAATTTTTCTCCCAAGACAGTTTAATGTAGGATTTCCTAGTTGTAGCCCATACAGGGCCCAGTTTGGTCATGATTTTTCTCCCAAGACAGTTTAATGTAGGATTTCCTAGTTGTAGCACGTACGCAGAGCCCAGTTTGGTCACGAATTTCCTTCCAAGACAGTTTAAGGGGATCCTAAAGCCGTCTGTATTATCGACCAAATTCCATATATCTGTCCTTGTATAGACAATGATAATAAACAAGGATAAACAATATTAAAGGTTATATTGCATTTTTCACAGATAACTTTTTTGTTTAGGGTCCAAACCTAATTCTGACAACGACATCGTATTTTTGGATGTAATCCGCTGGCCACGCCACAGTCTTTTTGTAACAATACATTGTAAAATTTTTATATAAAGCGAATGTTTTCGCAAGTTGACGCATTGTTATATGCAGTTCCTAAAATTTATTTTTATTCTCGGTATAAAATCGCGTGGTGGCCTTTATTTCCGAACATGCTTCAACTTTGGAGAAGGATTTTTAAATCCGTAAAGCCAAAAAAAAGATATCTGTGCAAAACAGATGTCGGTATTACAGACGACTTTAAGATCCCCTTAATGTAGGATTTTTTAGTTGTAACCCATACAGGACCCAGTTTGGTCACGACTTTCCTTCCAGAACAGTTTAATGTAGGATTTCCTAGTTATAGCCCAGATAAAGCCTTTTTGGAAATATATTATATATATCCAATTCAAAATTTTATTACTTTTTTTAAACTGAATTTGTTTCTTAAGATAATTTTTGAAAAATTATATATTTGCGCTGGTTATGACATATGTAGATTATATATAACGCTTACATCAAATTAAGAAGTAGTCGACCACGTAAGGCAGTTGGCTCACGATCCAGAGGTCCCGAGTTCGATCCCACCAAGGTAAGTGTTTTTTTCAAATACGAGAAAATACGAGAAAATATTTATAATCATAGACTGCATCTTAAGAAACAAATTTAGTTAAAAAATAATAATAAAATTTAAAATAAATAATTTTTTCTACTCGGGTATAGGCTCGACTTATGAAGCCAACATCGGCCCAAGTTCGGAAAGCAATAAGGGCCCTAGATAAAAAAGCGTGACATTCCGAAATGGGGCCAAGGTGGGCGTCCAAACTTGGGCCTCAAATAAAGTAAGGAAGCCCTTCCAGGGCCCGGTTACAGCCTAGGAAAAATTTCTACACGGGATTGTAAATGAATGATATACGCACTTTGAAGCAAACGTGGGTGTAAAATATAAAAAGTAAAATTGTATTATTTTATCATTACACATTCTTTCAGAATACATTATATACATTCAAGTTATTATAAATATTGATAGACTTTTCGATGTCGTTGTGCTTTCACTCCCGGGTAGAACTTTAAAAGGGGGCCTGTAAAGGCCGTAGACAGTTTTTCCCCATTTCTGTCTAGGCCCTATCAGGGAAGCCTGGTTAGGGCCTGCACAGAGATGTAACGCTTGTGTAAGTCAGAGCCTGATTTGTATATCTGACTAGGCTCTATTCTAGCACGCCTAACTAGGCCCTATCCAGACATGCCCAACTTGGCAAGTCCAATTTTGGCACGCTAAAAGAGGCCCTATCCTGGTACGCCTAAGTAGGGCCAGTTGAGTATGTCCAAATAGGGCCTACTTAGGCGTACCAGGATAGGGCCTCTTTTAGCGTGCCAAAATTGGACTTGCCAAGTTGGGCATGTCTGGATAGGGCCTAGTTAGGCGTGCTAGAATAGAGCCTAGTCAGATATACAAATCAGGCTCTGACTTACACAAGCCTTACATCTCTGTGCAGGCCCTAACCAGGCTTCCCTGATAGGGCCTAGACAGAAATGGGGAAAAACTGTCTACGGCCTTTACAGGCCCCCTTTTAAAGTTCTACCCGGTATAGTTCATGATTTCGCTTCGCCGGAGGCCTGCTTATATTAGATCCCAACTGAAATTTACTTGCGAGTTAGTCTTACCATTATGCGCCGCCTAGCGGCGTCCATGCATAATGGCATCCATGCCAGTGCCTATTCTGGGCCTATTATAGAAATTTTATCTAGAATTTGCCTTTTTAGTTCCTTTCTTGGCCCAACGTTTGCAGACCATTGTGGCATCCATGCCAGTGCCTATTCTGGGCCTATTCTAGAAATTTTATCCAGAATTTGCTTTTTTAGTCCCTTTTTAGGCCCAACGTTTGCAGACCTTGATAATGGCATCCATGTCAGTGCCTATTCTGGGCCTATTAAGGAAATTCTATCCAGAATTTGCCTTTCTAGTCCCTTTCTAGGCACAACGTTTGCAGACCTTGATAATGGCATCCATGTCGGTGCCTATTTTGGGCCTATTAAGGAAATTCTATCCAGAATTTGCCTTTCTAGTCCCTTTTTAGGCCCAACGTTTGCAGACCTTGATAGTGGCATCCATGTCAGTGCCTATTCTGGGCCTATTAAGGAAATTCTATCCAGAATTTGCCTTTCTAGTCCCTTTCTAGGCCCAACGTTTGCAGACCTTGATAATGGCATCCATGTCAGTGCCTATTCTGGGCCTATTAAGGAAATTCTATCCAGAATTTGCCTTTCTAGTCCCTTTCTAGGCACAACGTTTGCAGACCTTGATAATGGCATCCATGTCGGTGCCTATTTTGGGCCTATTAAGGAAATTCTATCCAGAATTTGCCTTTCTAGTCCCTTTCTAGGCCCAACGTTTGCAGACCTTGATAATGGCATCCATGTCGGTGCCTATTCTGGGCCTATTAAGGAAATTCTATCCAGAATTTGCCTTTCTAGTCCCTTTCTAGGCCCGACAATGGTATGCCTATTTTACGACATGCCTATCTAGCCCCAATATTGGCGATCCTATTTTAGGGCATGCCTGTTTAGGCCCTTTACAGACTTGGGGCACGCCTCGACAAAATTCTACGCTTATTCACATTAAAAGTTTTATGTTTGTAAAATTTCAATACGGAATATTTAATAAACATAGTGTGAAAAAAAGTTATATATCTCTCCAGTTTTTTTCATAGTTTTGAGTTTATATTTTTTAGCTTAAAATTCTTTTTATAGTTTTTCATAGCTTATTTCACGATTGAAATCGCACATATATACGAATAATAATTTTCATGATTAGTAAATTTTCAAATACAGAGTTTATAATTGCAATTAAGTGCATAAACTTATTTCTTTATAAAAATTCTTTATAAAAATCATCAAAATATATATTATTAAGTTTATGTGAAAATCGTAATATCTGCTAAAATAAAACTTACTATTTTAAAAAATTTGTAGAATAAAAATTATATATAATATAAAATTATAGAAAAAATATACATATACAATAAACAATATATATAGTTACATATTAATTTGGACAAAAAAATACATAAGCAAACATTTATTGTTTAGACATAAGAATATGCATATACTTATAAAAGAATACTGTCACAGCTCAACTTTCGAGATTTTGAGTTAAGCTCATAAAAAGTACCTATATCTGCTTAAAATGTTACTTACTTGCTATAATGTCGCAAGTCTATCACACCAGACCTCTTCAAGAAACAGTATAAATTTTATCATAACAAAATATCATTATTGGTAATTGCGTAAATTTTCTTATAATTAAAAAAAATTAATTAAATTTGTTTTTCCTCTCTCCTTAAAAGTATTGATTTTTCAGTTGTGACAGAGTATTCTTTAAAGGTACATGTAGAAAAAAATGTAGATAATATTATCATAATTATAACCATTTATATTTATTTATTTATTTGTATATCATAGATATAAATAATTATTTATATAACGCAGCGCAAAGATTTTGAAGCATGATTGTTTACTATTTTAAATTGTCAACTTTCTTAATAAATTATTATAGCCAGTTTATCCAGATACAGTTTCCCCTAATTTAGTCAAAGCGTACGCTCCAGCAGCAAATGCCCCCTACAAAAAAAGAAGAAAAATATCAAATGACAGGTTTTTGTTTACGACTAGACACTACAAACGCGCGCTTTGCGCGCGCTATATAGCTTTAACATTATGCTATTACTATTACACTATTAACCCTTGATACACACAACTGTCAAAATATACAATGACAGCTGCAAATGAAGTAAGCGCAGCAAGAGAACCAATCGGCATCGCGGAAAAGAGGCTTCAATTTAACGTGACAGCGACCAATGACAGCTGCAAATGAAGTAATAACTCGAAGTAGTAACTCGCACACAACGCATCGAGATAACCAATTGGCATCGCGGAAAAGAGGCAACAATAATTTCGATGCAAACGCAATTCACTCAGTTAACACGCCTTTTTTAAAAGTGGACTAGACATTACAGACGCGCGCGCTTCGCGCGCGCCATTTAGCTTTAACGTTATGCTATTACTATTACACTATTAACTTCTTGATACACACAACTGTCAAAATATACGATGACAGCTGCAAATGAAGTAAGCGCAGCAAGAGAACCAATCGGCATCGCGGAAAAGAGGCAACAATAATTTCGATACAAACGCAATTCACACAGTTAACACGCCTTTTTTAAAAGTGGACTAGACATTACAGACGCGCGCGCTTCGCGCGCGCCATTTAGCTTTAACATTATGCTATTACTATTACACTATTAACTTCTTGATACACACAACTGTCAAAATATACGATGACAGCTGCAAATGAAGTAAGCGCAGCGAGAGAACCAATCGGCATCGCGGAAAAGAGGCAACAATAATTTCGATACAAACGCAATTCACACAGTTAACACGCCTTTTTTAAAAGTGGAATAAAGCAATATTTTATATCGATGTAAAATTGTATAAATTGACAAATTGACCAAGTTTACAAAAATAAGTATAGCTCCTATAGAAGCAAGAGGTTCAGCTTCGGTCATAGCTTCGGCCATAGCTTTAGCCACAGCTTCAGCTTCGGCCGTACGTGAAGGATGAGCCAAGGGACTAGCCCATGTCAATGCACCGCTTAGACGATATCCGCGATGAATAAAAATTTCGGAACTTTCATTGTGCTGTATACTCTAACTTCGCATCACACTTCTGCTGTTTTATACCCTGCGACTAGCCGACTTAGCCGATTATCACTATAGGAAATATTTCGCTCGGAAATAAAAAATTATGAGGCGCAATTTAAAGTTAGATATATTTTTATTGTTCTTAAAGCTATAACTTCCGATACTTTTATATTAATACATAAGCTATCCTCGAAATAATGCAAATTATGGTTGCGCATGAAATGCCGAAATGTCACGCTGTGCTTCAAAAAGAATTAAAAAAATAATGTTGGCCTTTTTTTGTCTTTAAATGCTTTGAAGCGTTCTTCTGCTTCTTCTCCGTCTTTCTTCATTGAAAGAAAGGAAACGAGGAATACTTCGAAGCAATTATAAGCGTCAAGTGGACCGCATCAACAAATGCAATATAAACCTTAAATTTTTGAACGTGTTTAATCTTCAATGAGAAAGTGTGCTGAATTCGAACTGAACGGAGGGCACACCTAACATCTGCTTTAGAAAATGCTTTATAACTCGGAAATACATAATTTTTGAAGTGATGCTTACTTTTCGGTTTGTTTTCACGAGTATTATATACTCCTAAAATTTACCACCTTTTTTCATCATATATACGTACAATATACATATATGTTTAGATATTAAATGCTGTAATTCGGACAAAAATTATATAAGCAAACACTTATTGTTAGACAAGAATATTCATGTTTATTTAAGTAGTACATCGCACCCTTAGAAGAATACTGTCACAGTTCAAAAAACTTCGATTTTGAGTTAAGCCCATGAAAAGTACCTACGCTTAAAATGTTACCTAATGTGCTATAATACTGTCACAAGCCTATATACGAAATTCGCTACACGGAGCAGAAGTCGTTATTTTTTTAAACCGGTTACGTTGCGGTCACTGAATAAATAGTATCATAAATGAATTGACGAGTAAATCACACCAGACCTCTTGAAGAAACAGTATAGATTTTATTATAACAAAATGTCATAATTGTAATTGCGTTAATTATCTTATAATTTAAAAAAATTTGTTTTTTCTCTCTTCTCAAAAGTATAAATTTTTCAGTTGTGGCAGTATTCTTTTAAGAGTATACCTGTAGAAGAAGATGTAGACAATATTATCATACTTATAATCAGTATATTTATTTATTTATTTAGTCGTACATCATAGATATAAATAATTATTTATATAACGCAGCAGCGCAAAGCCTTGAAGCATGATTGTTTACTTTCTTAAATTGATGTCAACCTTCTTAATTTTTATTTTAACCAGTTATTCTTTCTTCTAAATAATTTCAAACGGCCAATTTCGAACTATTACCAGATGTTTGAAAAATATTTAATACATTCAATAATAATATACAGACTTGTTTACGTTTTGTGCTTTACTTGGCCTTTTTCAGAACAATAAAAAAATTATTTTAAAAAACGCATTATAATATATCGCATTATTCTACGAACAAAACGAATCAATTCGATCCAACGCCACAATTCACATTAATCCGGTCTCACCCAAGTAATTGGACAATTAGTCATATTGAAGTCAGAAGTATATTGTCAATTATTCGTCAATCTACACGCAGAATCGGTCGTTTCCTTCGCTGCATGATACTTATGCGTCCATGAAACCCGTATAGATGTGAGATCCTTTGTCGCCAGATCATCTTAGTAGCAAATAAGCGGTCGATGAAACAAAGAACTAAGGTGAATTCCTTCCATCGTCTCACAAAAACCATGTCCTGAGTCTCTTGCCTGTTTTTTGCAACACATCACACTGATGTATTTTTGTTCCGGCTGCCTTTATGGCGTCGAAAACATGGCTTGCAACAATACCTGCAGCCTACAAAGAAAAAAGAAACATATCAAATGATAGGTTTTAGTTCATGATAAAACAATATTTCACATCAATGTAAAATTGTATAAATTGACAAATTGACCAAGCTTACGACATTAGCTTCAGTTGCATTCAATCCTTTAGTTGCATTTCCATCAAGTGCGGTCATAAGTTGGCCCGCATGTTCGCGGGCTTTATTGAAGATACCTTTGAGGTCCAGACCTGTGAGAGCATGTTCAGCCACAGCTAAAGGATGAGCAAAGGGACTAGCAAATGTCAACGCGCCGCTTAGACCTACGACGATTACCGCGACAAACAAAAATTTCAGAACTTTCATCGTGTTGTACTCTAACTTCGCATCACACTTTTGCTGTTTTATACCCTGCGACTAGCCGACCTAGCCGATTATCACCAGGAAATATTTCGCTCGGAAATAAAAAATTGTGAGGCGCAGATTAAAGTCAGATATATTTTTATTATTCTTAAAGCTATAACTTTCGATATTTTTATATTGATACATAAGCTAACCTTGAAATGATGCAAATTATGGTTGCGCATGAAATGCCGAAATGTCACGCTGTGCTTCATAAAGTTAAAAAAATGAAGTTGACTTTTGTCTTATAGTTATAGAGATCCTCGAGTAAGAGATTGGACTCCATTCATCCACCATATTATTCAGGACATCTATGGCGCGTTTAAAAAAAAATGTTTAAATCAGTTTAGTATCTATATAGTTTATTAATAAACAAGAAATAAATTTAATTAAAAATTTATA
Source organism: Temnothorax ravouxi (assembly GCA_030770255.1). Classification (NCBI taxonomy): domain Eukaryota; kingdom Metazoa; phylum Arthropoda; class Insecta; order Hymenoptera; family Formicidae; genus Temnothorax; species Temnothorax ravouxi. Next base: position 34,847 of record JASTWP010000750.1, read on the forward strand.
GTTCAAAGAAAATATTATTTTTGGGAAAAATATAAACACGTTATAATAATGTGTTCAAACAGCGCGGAATATATATAACCACTATATCAAAATTATTTATTATCTTTCTATTTATATTTTTCAAGAAGCGAAAGCATTTAAAACATTGACAGAAAGCATTAGTTAGAGATTATATCTTTAATTATATATATAATTAACATATTAACTTCTTAACCTATACTAGGTTCCTCAAAATTTTTGTTTATTTTTTAATGAAAGAACTTCCATTACTTGCTATAAATTATTGCTTGTTAGCATAAAGTTGGTATCATACAAGTACGATTTCTTGAATAATTGTACGTTATTTGCACTGAAGTTACAAATCTCGCAAGCGTCAAGCAGAAACGTTAATATTATCATTAATAAATTTGATCAATATGTTTACACTAAACATAATTTTCAATCTATATTGGCATTATTATTACAATTTTGATTTAATTCGCTAAAATTTAAATATTTTCATTTTGTTAAATAATTATAACTGTAATGTTTTGATTTAATACTTTATAATTAAAAAAAAAATTTTTTTTATTTAAGTATATAAATATTTAATAATGATAACTTAAATTTACCTCATAGTTGTCCTGAACAATATGGCTGATCAAAGTACCAATCAAAACTTGTCTAAACGGTATCCAATCTCTTACTTGAGAATCTCTATCTTATATAGTAGAGTCCCTCTAATAAGGTCGCGACACGTAGCAGCAACTTTTGATTGGTTTGCATTTTCGACAAAAGTACGGTAAAACAGAAAGAGAAAAAGATATAAGAGAGTAAGCAAAAGCGATATACAAGTAACATACATTCATATCGCTTTCTCTTTCTCTTTTATTTTGCCAAAACTCAAGATGTCGCGACTCTTATTAGAGGGGGACTCTATCTTATAGTAGAGTCCCTATAGCGCAATCTATGATGAAACGAATAGTGCCATCTTATGTCTCCTTTAATATCAAAAAAGTTTCGCCTTAACCATTTTTTCATAGAATCCATATTTTATGAGATATTTGTGAGATATTTGATGTCATTAATGTTATAAACGATTCACCCTGTGTACAGGGTATTGGGAAAAGGTGGTATCAAATTTTAGGAGCATTACTACTCGTGAAAACAAACCGAAAAGTCTTAATAAATATTACTCTAAAAACTATTTATTTCCGAGTTATAAAGCACTCGATGAATTCTCCATTCATTTCACGCGTATAATGCATTGTATAATGTATTACACGTGATCGCTCGTATACTCGTCCTTCTTAAGCTTCTATGGTTGACGATTAATGAGTATCGTCGAACTTTTGGAAGATATTCCTCTTCTACGCAGACAACAAATGGTTCATTCGTCATGGTGCCCTTGCGCATTTCCTCATGATTGTTTTAGACAACATTTAAGCAATTGTTTTTAGAAAAGTGGATAGGACGTGGCACTCCAGTGTGTGCTACCTTGCTTTCCAGATTTAAATTTTTTAGTCTTTTATTTATGAGAATATTTAAAGAGTATGGTGCACGCCATATCAGTTGACACACTGAATGTACTAATACAAAAAATTTAAAACTCTTGGCTGCGGTCCACTTGACGCTACAAATGCTTTAAAGCGTTTCTTTACTGAAAGAAAGGAGAAGAGAAATACTTCGAAGCATTTGAAAGCGTCAAGTGGACCGCAGCCCTTGTCAACAAATGCAAAATAAACCTGAAATTTTTGAACGTGTTTAATCTTCAATGAGAAAGTGTGCTGAATTCGAACTGAACGGAGGGCACATCTAACATCTGCTTTAGAAAATGCTTTATAACTCGGAAATAAATAATTTTTGAAGTAATGCTTACTTTTCGGTTTGTTTTCACGCGAGTATTATATACTCCTAAAATTTACCACCTTTTTTCAACATATATACGTACAATATACATATATGTTTAGATATTAAATGCTGTAATCCGGACAAAAAATATATAAGCAAACATTTATTGTTAGACAAGAATATTCATGTTTATTTAAGTAGTACATCGCACCCTTAGAAGAATACTGTCACAGTTCAAAAAACTTCGATTTTGAGTTAAGCCCGTAAAAAGTGCCTAACGCTTAAAATGTTACCTACCTATGTGCTTATAATATACTATCGCAAGCCTGTATACGAAATTCGCAACACGGAGCAGAAGTGTCGTAATTTTTTTTAACCGGTTACGGTGCGGTCACTGGATAAATAGTATCATGAGTTAATTGACAAGTAAATCACACCAGATCTCTTCAAGAAACAGTATAAATTTTATCATAGAGTAGACTGGGGCACGTTGTCACCCGGGGCACGTTGTCACATCGGCTTTATTTAAAAAACTAATACCCAGAGAGCAGCACCCGTCATTCCCAAAACGTGTTAGTGTATGCCCATCTTTGGTGTGTTTACAGTGTTGAGATTGCTCCAGCCGTGTTGACGTAAAATCAACTTGAAAGTTTTTTGCGACCGTAAGTAAAATTTTATTGTCTAATATTCAACGTACTGGACATGAAACTTATGTTTTTTTCAGAATAGATTTTTATATTATCTTAAAGTATGTACTTTTACCTACCGCGTGCAATACCTAACCTTATGAATATCTCAAACGTGTCGGCCACGAGGCTGTTTGGAATAAAAAAATGTCCTTGGGGCACGTTGTCACAAATATAATTTTGATATCACTACAAAAATAATACGTAATATTACAAACTAACAATCAAAACTCGTTAGTAATTTATAACAATAAATAAGAATCAATAAGTTGCGCATTCGAGTGGAATTCTTGTATTTAGATTAAGGTAGTTCGATGATGAACGACTTTTGCCAAAAGTGATAGGTTTTATTTTTTATATCGAAAAAAGGAACTCTCCTGAATCGATTAAACCCAGAAAAAAGATAATTCACCGTCCCGTTCTCAAGATATTTAATTTTAAAATTAGGTGATTTTAACATTGGTCTAAGAGGAAAAGAGGTTAGTTTCCTATGAATAACACGAGTTTGCGAAAAATCTTTTGCCAAAAATGTCTGAACAATATATATCGATGGAAAGAGGACACTGTGAGGAAGCTTATAATTGAAGGTGAACACGATCCACCGTACAGTTTTTTTTTAATTAATAATTAAAGTTGAAAACTAGTCAAGCGACGCGTTAACACACACTTTATTTAATCTATTTCAGGCAAAATATTATTCTACAACGTAAAAATTATTTACAATATAATCTTTTTACGTGGTTACAAAGCTTTGCGATGCGTTATTCTATTTTTTTATAATTATAAAAATAAAAAAATCATAAACATTGTTTTGACTTCGGCCTTTCATCATCGAACTACCTTAAGACAAAAACTTCGTGCTTTTTGTACCTTTTTGAAATAAAATAAATGTTTCTGTGTGAAAGATTTTACTTTTTTACATTGCAGTGCACTATAATATATTGATATTTACGTTAAATACAGTTTGAATAATATTTTGCATGCAATTACATTTGATGTAACAACGTGCCCCGGTCACGGGGCACGTTGTCACAAGCGACCTGTCGTTATTTATTGTTATGTAACAACTGTAGAATAACAATCACACAAAATTCGATACTGTCCAATTAAAGCTGAGGGTTTACTCGAAATTTTGGCATATATCACAGTACTCTCAAATATTGAATGTAAAAAATACAAGAAATATTGAAAAAATTGTGTGACAATGTGCCCCAGTCTACCCTAACAAAGTATCATAATTGTAATTGCGTTAATTATCTTATAATTCAAAAAAATTTGCATTTCCTCTCTCTTTAAAAGTATAAATTTTTTAGTTATGGCAGTATTTTTTTAAGAGTACATACATGTAGAGAAGAAAATGTAAACAATATTATCATACTTATAATCAGTATATTTATTTATTTATTTATTCGTACATCATAGATATAAATAATTATTTATATATCGCAGCAGCGCAAAGCCTTGAAGCACGATTGTTTACTTTCTTAGCTTCAGCTATACCTTCAGCGAAAGCCATAGTGTTAGCCTTTCGTTATGGCATGCTGAATGAACGGTAGAGTCAATAATCCCGACTAAAAAGAAAGAAGAATTATATCAAATGATAAATTTTAGTTTACGATAAAGCAATATTTTACATTGATGTAAAATTGTATAAATTGACAAAATGACCAAACTTACGAGAAGAAGTAGAGGAGGAAAAGGTTCAGGTTTGGCTAAAACTTCGGTAAAAGCTTCGGCCATAGCTTTAGCCGCAGCTTCAGCTTCGGCCTTAGGTTCAGCCACGGCTAAAGGATGAGCCAAGGGACTAGCCCATGTCAATGCACCGCTTAGACCTACGACGATTACCGCGACGAACAAAAATTTCGGAACCTTCATTGTGCTGTACTCTAATTTTGCATCACACTTTTGCTGTTTTATACTCTGCATGCGGATAGCTGTTTATTACCAGAAAATATATCGCTTGGATAAGAAATCGTGAGGAGCAGTTAAAAGTTAGATATGTTTTTATTATTGATAAAGTTTTCCGATATTTTATATTGATATACATAAGCTATCCTTGAAATAATGCGAATTACTGCCGCATGGTTGCGCATAAAATGCCGATTTGTCCCGACTAGAAATTAAGGTAGGGTCCAAATGAGCGCCATATAATGTTTGCCTGATTTGTCGGGACTTGATACTACTGCTTTATCGAGACCCGAATAAGTATGTAAGACTGTTTCTCTAAAAGATCCTTATAGGCTATCATAATATTTTTCCTTTCTAAAAAAAGGCATGTTAAGTCGATACTCGCATATCTCGAAGTTTTTTGTTGCCGCTTTTCCGCGATGCCAATTGGTTCTCTCGCTGCGCTTACTTCATTTGCAGCTGTCATCGTATATTTTGACAGTTGTGTGTATTGTGTGTATCAAGAAGTTAATAGTGTAATAGTAATAGCATAATGTTAAAGCTAAATAGCGCGCGCGAAGCGCGCGTCTGTGGTGTCTAGTAATATAAAAAATGAAGTATTTCCTCTAAAGTACCTATTTACTTTTTGGGTAATTATTTAGAATACGCGCTGCACCTCGAATATCAATAAAATTATGCTCATTCGACGCGTTTTGACACAAAACGAAAGAATCTGGCAGCAAAATGCGGCGGTTTGCCATGCGAAGCGAGATATTTAGCGTTAAAGTTGACGACTCTCAGGTTAGAAATCCTGTCATACCGACGTGATGTAGCGACCATGAATATGCCCCGCGGCCACATGCGCATGCTCTGTCAGCTCTGTGGCCGTACGCGCATGCAAAAGTGCGTGAATTTGAAACGTATGCATACTTATAATGCATAAATATAAATATGTACTTTTCATATACCAACTATTCCCTGCTTTAAGAAGTTGTGATTTTCGTTAAAGCAGAGCACACACACATGTGTGTATGTCTTGCTTCATTCTCATGTTATGTCATGTATGCAAATATTTGCACGGCGCAAAGACAATGCATCTCCATGCATATCCGAGCTCGAGCATCCGGATATGCGACCTTATATCATCCGGACAATAGAATCGTCCGGAGAAGTAGTTAGCGAATGCAAAACAATAGATCTGTTCGTTTTACTCTTGCATTTCCCTGCATTTTTCTATATTTGAAACATTAATCAAATTGAAATAATAGTGAAAATTAAATATTTTGAAATTTCTCAATTAAGTCTCTCCACTTTCTCGAAAAGGGAAAAACAAAATTAAAAATGTATTGAAAAAATATTAATGTATGTATATGTGTACATATGTGTATATATGTGTATATGTATATGTGTATACATGGTTAAAGAGCGCATGCATGAAGGGGTTAATATTAGATATTATTATTAACTCACTTATTTACGTTATATTATATCGTACCTACATTGTATGTTTTCGTACAAAATTGCTTAATTAACTGTATAAATTGCTTAAATAACTGCAGATGCTGGAGTCAAAGGTCGAACTGACGTTCTACGGTTGCATTACCTTAGGGTATAGGAACTTTGTATGTCAAATTGATTTCATGTAAAATTGTTCACATATATTTCATATTTGTCTTATTTCGCACATACATTGTATATTTTTCCTTATTTTATCTGAGTAAATGTGGGTGTTTCAAGTCAAAGGTCAAGTTATCGATATCCCGCATTTGTATCCTTTATTCTACGCGTTAGAATACACAACGGAAGGGCGGCACTATGCGAGAAAGGAAGAGAGAGTTAAAGAGAAAGAGAGAGAGAAAACGAGAGTGTTCGAGGGGGAGAGAAACACGGCACCGTAGCGAACGTCGCGACGCTCAGTCTACCGGCGTCGTCCGAACATGTACGATCCGTCAAGGCGTTACTACTCGAAGCCGCTCGAAATCGCCGCCGCCGCCGCCGCCGCCGCCGCCGCCGCCGCCGCCGCCGCCGCCGCCGCCGCCGCCGCCGCCGCCGCCGCCGCCGCCGCCGCCGCCGCCGCCGCCGCCGCCGCCGCCGCCGCCGACGACGACGACGACGACGACGACGACGACGACGACGACGACGACGACGATAACGGGGACGACGACGGTCTCGTCGCGACCTTGCCCGCGAAAGATCGATCCGGCAGCATGTCGCGGATTAGAGCGGAACACCGATGTCCTAGGACTGATCCTACCAACGTTCCGCTAACCAACAGTGCAGTTTAAACCTTCGAAGAATTGTGCTTGATAAATCTCTGCTCTCCCCATTGTTTACGGAAGACTTTAGAGAAATACTCAACTGCCCAAACAGACACTGAGATTCAATCGAGATCGAAAACTCGATAGTAACGATACTCAAGTAGTATTCGATATACAAGTGGTACTCAATAGTGTTCAGTAGAAAATTTAGTAAAAAGAAGTTATTTAATTGGAAGAAAATTCAATCTTATTTTGTTTGCACTGCAATTAAATGTTGTAATTTGTTTTCATATTAATTACCATAACACAATATCATAAATTCATAAGAAACGAAAATTAATTATTTAAAATTTCATTAAGGTTTTTCTTTAACCATTCAGAAGTCAAAATTATTTAAAATTTAATCAAGTCTCATTCATGAAATTAATGTTTACTTGCTTGTACGGAGACTGTTCCGCGCTTCTTGCTAGATGCTTGTATATACGTAGCTAAAGTGTTGCGGTTAAACGGCAATACTGAGCATCATATTGTAATAATAATAATAATAATAATAAAGTCCCGTTGACTGCGAGTAATGCTGACTGATTTTGACGGACTCGATCTTAGATTGCAGACTAATCGATCTGAGATCGAGACCGCGAATGCAAAGATTGGTGATTTCTTCTAATACGAGCGAAGAGTATTGTTCTTATAATGGTGATTTAATTCAAATCATTTTATGACTTCTCAATGGTAACGGAGAAAGTAAAAGGGTTTTGATTAATTGCTACGCTGTTTATGAAACAAATCGGTTCGTTATCGGCACTGATAACTCTTATCAGGCTTATTGCGAACCATCCTCTTTTGCAGAGGTGGTTAAAAAGCAGGGAAGAGCGCTTGCGCCTCCAGTAGCGTCCTTGGACGCGGTTACTTGGAGCAGCGTCTAGACATCAAGACGCGCTTTTAATTTCTTCGCGTCTTTGAAATGGATAGATGGAGTGACGGATGAAAATAGTGAGTGATCTGTTGGTTTTTCCTCTCTTCAAGGCTGCCAATTCATCGATCTTTTTACCGCGTCGAGGCATCGAGATAAACTTAATCTTCAGGATATTAACGGGGAGAGAATTATATATCAGCGATTAACGTCCGAAACTTTTATGACAAACTTCTATGACAGTTTAACGAAAATTTTAATTCTTGCTATACACAGGCAGTGAAATAAGCTTAATCCTCTGAACCTAATTTTTGAGGTGTATTTATGGCATTTTGAATGATATACGATTAATATGTTGATAATATTATAACAATAACAAATTTTAGCTTATATACGCGTCAATTTTCTTCATACTCTGACTAATCTTTAATTTATTGATACTTGACTATTGTTATCAATATTAATTTTATTAGTAACTTGATAGTAAACTTTTGTACTTTTATAATTTAAAAAAATTTTGTTTTTTATATTGTATGTAAAAATGTATTTTCTAAACTTTTTATATTTTTCAAAAATATTTTCATATATCTAACTTCTAACTCTTTCTTCTGTCCTGTATTTCTGTATTTCTAAAAATATGCTTCAACACACCGCATGCGTAAAACGCGTTGGCCGCAGTTCAATCGTCATTCCTATTTACGTTTAGACGAATTGGCACTCAAACTGACAACCTCTCGCGTTACAGTATTACTGATGTACAGGCTCTCAGTGTCATTTAATCAGGTTGTAAACCGGAAACCACATCGGCATTCTCATTATTCATTCTCTGAAGATTAATTTTGCTTTCTCGACGTTAAATTCTATTCCGTGAATTTTGACATTTTCTCTATAAATATATCCGGCTTTTTTCAGATCCCCAGATTTATCGAATATACTCGACTTATAATATTTATACAAAATAAAAACTTTCCCTCTTGACCTAAATGTTGTTCAAAATTTTAAATCACGTGCACGCAATTCGCAAACAATAAATCCCTTAAAATACAAATTATATCTCGTTAATATAAATTACTTACAACAGAAAGAACAAATAAAAGTTCATGAAAAATCTAGCCGTGAATTAAATGTATATATGCAGAAATAAGGATCAAGAGACACGGTAGTGTCTCGCGCCAAGTACACGCGGAGCGAGACCGCACCGTGACTCTTTTACGCGACGCGACGGGTTGCGAGTACCCGAGATGTTGAGATCTCGATAACGAGTGAACGGATCAAGTTCTAAGTAGGCTTGATCGATAGTTGGGGTAAAAATAAGGGGGGTATCTCCTATATAATTTTCCGCTACGTGCCCTACGAGCGGAGATATTGCGACGCAAAGTCCAAATTTGAAAATTTTTAATTAGGATACTACGTAAGATACGTCGACCATCTCTCATCTCTCATGTCATTGGCTGCAGTCGCGTTACTTTCACTTTTTCGACACTGGCGGCGCAGGTATCGCCAGTTTCAATATCGCGCGCGTATTTCGAACGATCTAGTAGGTAAATTATTAAAGGTCGATAGACTTATCGGTCAGAAGGAAGATTTCTATTTAGCTAAATTAAGTATATATATAATATATATTGATTCTTATGAATCAAGCTTGAATTCGATGTTTAGGTATCCCAGGTTGCCGATGACGAGGTACAGATAGTGCGCTTCATAGTCTTCGGTGTCCAGGTGTAATAATACGTTGAATTCGATGTCTACGTGTTCCAGGTTGCCGATGACGAGGTCCACATAGTGCGCTCCGTAGTTTTCGGTGTCTACGTGTATTAATACCTTGAATTCGATGTCCACGTGTCCCAGGTTGCCGATGACGGGATCCAGATAGTGCGCTTCATAGTTTTCGGTGTCCAGGTGTAACCGTACGTTGAATGCGATGTCTAGGTGTCCCAGGTTGCCGATGACGATGTTTAGATAGTGAGCTCCGTAGTTTTCGGTGTCCAGGTGTAATAATACGTTGAATGCGATGTCTAGGTGTCCCAGGTTGTCGATGACGATGTCTAGATAGTGAGCTCCGTAGTTTTCGGTGTCTACGTGTATTAATACCTTGAATTTGATTTCTAGGTGTCCCAGGTTGCCGATGACGAGGTTCACATAGTGCGCTTCGTAGTTATCGGTGTTCAAGTGTAATAATACGTTGAATTCGATGTCTACGTGCTCCAGGTTGCCGATGACGAGGTCCACATAGTGCGCTCCGTAGTTTTCGGTGTCTACGTGTATTAATACCTTGAATTCGATGTCCACGTGTCCCAGGTTGCCGATGACGGAATCCACATAGTGCGCTTCGTAGTTTTTGGTGTCTACGTGTATTAATACCTTGAAATTGATGTCTAGGTGTCCCAGGTTGCTGATGACGAGGTCCAGATAACGCGCTCCGTAGTTTTTGATGTCTAGGTGTAATAATACCTCGAATTCGATGTCTACGTGTTCCAGGTTGCCGATGACGAGGTCCACATAGTGCGCTTCGTAGTTTTTGGTGACTAGGTGTATTAATAACTTTAAATCCAAATGTAGGACACGTAGATATTAAATTTGAGGTATTAATACACGTAGACACCGAAAACTACGGAGCGCACTATGTGGATCTCGTCATCGGCAACGTGGGACACCTAGACATCGAATTCAACGTATTATTACACCTGGACACCGAAAACTATGGAGCGCACTATTTGTAATTCGTTATCGGCAACCTGGGATACCTAGACATCGAATTCAAGCTTGATTCATAAGAATCGACTTAAAAATTCCCTAGCGGCAGAACTAAAATTATGTCTTGACATAATAAAAATTGGATGAATTAAAATTATGTCTGACATAAAAATAAGTCCGCATTTTTATTATGTGTATATACACATAATTTTAATTCATACAATTTTTATTATGTGTACACATAATTTGTTTTCGAATGAACGTAAAACGTATTTGTTACAATATCTATCCATTATTGAAAATCGATATGCGCGACAAAAGCTCTTGTATATCATTAATTATGTTATTATTTATTATATATATTTCTATCCATATATTTTCAGTATTATTATTGTTACATTAGAAAAATTATTAGCATTTAGGATACGAATCTTTTTCCGTTAGTTTGTAAGTTTTATGATTAAAAAGATCATGTCGTATTATTAACATATACCTAAGATTTATAGAATCGTTATTAATTTTATTATATATCTCAATTGCGCGAATCTTAAATATGTTTTGTAAAAATTATGCATAATATTCTTATGCAAGGATACTTGTTTAATTATTTCTTCCTATTGCATTTAAGTATAGAAAAATATACAATTTCTATGTGTTTGCACTTTATATTTAATGAGCAGGCAATTAAATATATAATATGATTCAATTTGCACTACGTTTACATGACACCGTTAATCGGGTTTTATAACATCGGTAGTTGTCAGGAAGACCAATCGTAATCATTCTTCAGAAGAATGGAAAAGTTGTGATTGACTGGCCTAAGAACTACCGATGTTATAAAACCCGATCAACAGTGCCATGTAAACGTAGTCTATGTCTCTTTATTGACTGACATAGTTATATACTTTTAAATTTTTTTCTTTTCTAAAATTCAATCAATTGAATAGCAAAAACTACGTTATCATATTATATACTTTTGGTACGTAGTGTGCAAATGTATTTTGAAATGAAGATTATATATTTTCTACTGAATTATTTACACACACGTGCGGTTTCAGAGAATAATTTTTCGCCAACTCAAATATGTTCCTACTCAACTGTCAAAATATGAAAGATAATTTTATCTAGTTGTGACATTCGCTCGAATTCCCGAAATAATTTTCAAGGATGTGAGTACGAATATATATATCGTACTATTTAATATTTATAATTAATAGAAAATTATAAACGATGCGTTATGTATGAGAAATTTGACAGAATTGCTTTTATCAAATAGAATTAATTTGTGATTAGTTGAAAGAAATAAAAGAATAAACAAATCAGGTAAGTTTCAGACACGTATTACAAGTGTCCATCTGTAATTATCAAAAACATCGATACCTGTAGATATCGGTACATATACAATTGCGAACAACATTCAGTAAGACACGCGAATAAAAATAAATAAAAAAATTTTACAGTTAACGACTTATTAACATTAATCATGCTATATTGCGATTATGTTTTATGTTGAAATTAAAAAATATATACAAGGTGTACAACTAAAAAGGTTACAGATTATTATTTTTAAAAAACTAAGCAAAATATTAAATTGTTGTTTTCTTTAGAAATAATAGACCGTAATACTTTCAGCTTCATACCTTGTACATCCTGTTTATAAGATTATAAGATATATTGTTTAGAAGATTAAGATGCGTAACACACTACAAAAAGGCGTGATCCGTACAAAATTACCTTTTTAAAAAAAAAAAGGTAAAAAAAAGCTTTAAGTACACGCATAGTAGTGTATATGTATTATGTTGTTACCTTGTTATGTTGTTACCTCGAAAAAAACAAAGTGGTAGTATTATACCTCCAAATAGCTTTACCCTGTACATACTGTTTATAAAATGCGTAATACTACAAAAAGGCGTAATATCCGTACAAAATTACCTTTTTAAAAAAAAGGTAAAAAAAGGCGCCAAGTACACGCATAGTAGTGTATATGTTGTTACCTCAAAAAAAGAGAAAGTGGTAGTATTATACCTCGAAAAAATATAAGTAACAAGCGGTAGACATAATCTTTATATTTCAAAAAATCTCGAAAAAATCTAAGCTGTAGTATCTTTATTTCCGAAAAATTATAACCCAAGTGATACACATCACAAAATTATGTTACCTTATCAAAAAGAAGAGTCGCGCTTCAAGTGATTTATTACAATTACAAAAAAGAAATGATATCTCTTTAAATTACAGCGCCAATTACAGAGAGAACATATATATTGGCTCAAAAAATAAATGTTGCACTACTTTGAAAAATCTTTAATTGTGTCATTAAAAAAGAATGTACGATAACAATTTTATAAGATTAAAAAATTTTATTTCACAAGGGAATACAAGATATTTAAATACAAAGTTTACATGTGTATTTTTTAGTGGTCACAAAGAATTACAGAGGTAACAGTACAAAATAAAAATATTTTATTAAAATATCCAACGAGGGAATACAATTTGTATTTAAATACAAAGTTTATATATGTATTTTTCAATAGCATAAAAGATTTAATCACAAAGAATTACAGAGGTAACAGTACAAAATAAAAATATTTTATTAAAATACATAAATTTTTCTTGTAAAAATACTTGGCGCTGCTAGACCTCGAAATTTTAAATAAATAAGGACAACAATAAATAAAAATAATTCAGAGAAGAATGCGACGAGAGTAACAAAATGATTATCAGCGTGGTGTTTATGTGCGAGCGAGTGATATAGGTGTGCGTGACGACGGCGAATAATGCGGCTTATAATTAAGTATAGGATAAGTTTCAGCGCCAAGTATTTTTACAAAAAAAATTTATGTATTTTAGTAAAATATATTTATTTTGTACTGTTACTTCTGTAATTCTTTGTGATTAAATCTTTTATTCTATTGAAAAATACATATGTATTTAAATACAAATTGTATTCCCTCGTTGGATATTTTAATAAAATATTTTTATTTTGTACTGTTACCTCTGTAATTCTTTGTGACCACTAAAAAATACACATGTAAACTTTGTATTTAAATATCTTGTATTCCCTTGTGAAATTTAAATAAAATTTTTTAATCTTATAAAATTGTTATCGTACACTCTTTTTTAATGACACAATGTAAAGATTTTTCAAAGTAGTGCAACATTTATTTTTTGAGGCAATATATATGTTCTCTCTGTAATTGGCGCTGTAATTTAAAGAGATATCATTTCTTTTTTGTAATTTTAATAAATCACTTGTAGCGCGATTCTTCTTTTTGATAAGGTAACATAATTTTGTGATGTGTATCACTTGGGTTATAATTTTTCGGAAATAAAGATACTACAGCTTAGATTTTTCGAAATATAAAGATTATGTCTACCACTTGTTACTTATATTTTTTCGAGGTATAATACTACCACTTTCTCTTTTTTTTGAGGTAACAACATATACACTACTATGCGTGTACTTGGCGCCTTTTTTTACCTTTTTTTTAAAAAGGTAATTTTGTATGTAATTTACAAAAATAAAATTAATTGTGAATCTGATAGTGGACAATTAATAGTACAGAATTATTATTGTTCGCAGTTTTCGAGTTCTGTTACGCAAAAATAATTTATTTTGAAATTATGTAATCTGACATTTTGCAACGACATCTCTCACAGAAACAAAACGTAAATTGTCGAGCGAGAAACACGCTCACATCAATTGAATCGTTGACGACATGTGTCGATATTTTTCGAATTTTAATTTCTAGACTTCGAGAGAGAGAGAGAGAGAGAGAGAGAGAGAGAGAGAGAGAGAGAGAGAGAGAGAGAGAGAGAGAGAGAGAGAGAGAGAGAGAGAGAGAGAGAGAGAGAGAGAGAGAGAGAGAGAGAGAGAGAGAGAGAGAGAGAGAGAGAGAGAGAGAGAGAGAGAGAGAGAGAGAGAGAGAGAGAGAGAGAGAGAGAGAGAGAGAGAGAGAGAGAGAGAGAGAGAGAGAGAGAGAGAGAGAGAGAGATTGAAAATATCCTGACTGACTGACTCACTCACTCATCAACGCCCAGCCCGAACCCCTGAACCGAATTTTTACCAAAGGTATATGAAATAGAGGTAGAGTTTTCCGGGGAGTGCCACTATGTGTACAGTTTTTTGTTACCGATTTTCTGGAAACCGGTTTTTCTAATTTTTTAATTTTTCGAGAAATAATTGATTGAATCTCAAATAATTATAACCAAACAGGGGTAGAAATTTCCGGGGAGTGCTATAAAGTGTATAATTTTTCGTTACCGATCTTTTTGGAAGCCGGTATCGAAATTTTTACAATTTTTCGGGAATTAATTGACCAAATTTTAAAGAATTGTATATGTAGTAGGGGTAGAATTTTCTGGGAAGCGCCGTGATGTGTACAGTTTTTGTTACCGATCTTTTTGGAAACCGGTTTTTTTAATTTTTCAAATTTTTCGGGAAATGATTGAATCTCAAAAAATTGTACATGAAGTACGGGTAGAGTTTCCCGGGGGGTGCTATAAAGTGTACTATTTTTTGTTACCGATCTTTTTGGAAACCGGTTCCAAATGATCAAATCTCAAAAAATTGTACATAAAGTAGAAGTTGAATTTACCGGAAAGTGCTATCAAGTATATAATTTTTCGTTACCGATTTTTTTGGAAACCGGTATCAGAAGTTTGACGAATTTTTCTTGAAATAATTTATCGACTTTTAAAGAATTGTATTTAAAACAGAGGGAGAATTTCCCGGGGAGTGCTATAAACTGTATAGTTTTTCATTACCGATCTTTTTGGGAACCGGTATCTTTTTGGAAATTGGTTACGAAATTTTTATAGAGGGAGAAAGAGAGGGAGAAAAAGTGAAAAAAAGAAGGAAGTTTTTTTAGAGGGTTTTTCTAATTTTTTGGTTTTTCTAATTTTTCTAATTTTTCGAGAAATAATTGACCGAATCTCAAAGAATTGTATATAAAATATTTACCGAAAGTATATAAAATAGGAGTAGAATTTTCTGGAAAGTGCCACACTAAGAAGGGATTTTTAGAAATTCGAGCCCTAACGGGGTGAAAAGGAGTAAAACGTGTTTTCACGAATTTCTTAATATCTCTTTTTATCAAAAATATATGAAATAGGGGTAGAATTTTCTGGGGAGTGCCATGATGTGTACAGTTTTTACTTACTGATTTTCTGGAGAGCGGTTTTTTTAATTTTTTCAATTTTTACTTTAAAAATTTTAAAAGTACAATTTTTGGATTAAATTTTTTTCAAAACGGGACGGTGAAAAATTCCCAAAAAATTCACATAATTCTATTTTGCATTCCAGAACAACATAGATATTAAAATTTCATGAAACTGGCTGCATTTTTAACATAGGTTTTTATGGGAAATGATATATTGCATATACCTTCAGAATGAAATAAGTGCAAGAAAAAATGCAAATAATAAGGAAAGAAAAATATGCACATGTAACTTAATAATTTACAAATAAATGAGCGAAAGAAAGGGGAAGGTTACCGCACATTTCGTAGAAAAATTAATTATTAAAGCATAAATTGCTTGATTTTTCGTCTGCTAGACTGCCACGGTCGTGAACGACGTGAACAGCAGCACGCATTATACGCACGCGGCGACCAATCAGAGCAATCCCTTCATTCCCACCACTTCAAACGCTAGTGCGCTGTTTCCAGAACCCCCGCGTCCCACTACTCCCTCCAATGAAGCTATCGAACCTCCTTAATCATGAAACTTACAAACTAACGGAAAAAGATTCGTATCCTAAATGTCAATAATTTTTTTAATGTAACAATAATAATACTGAAAATATATGGATAGAAATATATATAATAAATAATAACATATTTAATGATATACAAGAGCTTTTGTCGCGCATATCGATTTTCAAAAATGGATAGATATTGTAACAAATACGTTTTACGTTCATTCGAAAACAAATTATGTGCACACATAATAAAAATGCGGCATTATTTTTATGTCAGAGATAATTTTAATTCATCCAATTTTTATTATGTCAAGACAATTTCAATTCATCCAATTTTTATTATGTCTAGACATAATTTTAATTTGTCCAGTTTTGACGTAGAACTACGTCTTCCTCGGGGGGTATGGGGGCACGACTGCAACGTTTTCTTGCAACGTTTTCATGCAACGTTTTCTTTTTCTCGAAAAATATTAAAGAAAAATATATTTTATTATATAGTTTTGGAAAGTTCTCGATGTAAGCTAAATGTTTCCGGGGTTAATTTTTTGTTATCGATTTTCTGAAAACTGGTTTTTATAATTTTTTTAATTTTTCGGAAAGTAATTGATTGAATCTTAAAGAATTATAGATCAAACAGGGGTAGAATTTTCCTGGGAGTGCTATAAAGTGTATAATTTTTCGTTATCGATCTTTTTGGAAGCCGGTACCAAAATTTTTTCAATTTTTCAGAAATTAATTGATCGAATCTTAAAGAATTGTATATGAAGTAGGGGTAGAATTTTACGGGGAGCGTCATGATGTGTTTAGTTTTTGTTACCGATTTTTTTGGAAACCGGTTTTTTTAATTTTTCCAATTTTTTTGGAAATAATTGATTGAATCTAAAAAAATTATACATGAAGTAGAGGTAGAACTTCCCGGGAAGTGCTATAAAGTGTACTATTTTTTGTTACCAATTTTTTTCGTTACCGATCTTTTTGGAAACCGGATTTTTTTCTCGAAAAGTATTAAAGAAAAATATACTTTATTATATAGTTTTGAAAAGCTCTTGATGTGAGTTAAATGTTTTCGGGGTTAATTTTTTGATACCGATTTTTTAAACCATCTTGAAAAATATTAAAGAAAAATATACTTTATTATATATAGTTTTTGAAAGCTCTCGATGTAAGTTAAATGTTTTGGCAATTTAATAAATAAATAAATGAATAAATGAATGGATAAATCTCGCACAATTAACGTTTCTCTCTCGCACGATGTCGGACACAGACTCGATGTTGAATGCCTTTTTCATATATGTTCTATTCTAATTGACGTAGTTCTACGTGTTGATTGCGGCACAGTTGTTACTGAGCTTGTTTCTTTTTATTATGTCTAGACATAATTTTAATTCAACGAATTTTTATTATGTCATGACATAATTTTAGTTCTGCCGCTAAAGAATTTTTAAGTCAATTTTTATGATTCAAACTTGAATTCGATGTCTAGGTATCCCAGGTTGCCGATGACGGGTTACAAATAGTGCGCTCCATAGTTTTCGGTGTCCAGGTGTAATAATACGTTGAATTCGATGTCTAGGTGTCCCAGGTTGCCGATGACGAGGTCCACATAGTGCGCTTTGTAGTTTTTGGTGTTTAAGTGTATTAATAACTTTAAATCCAAATGTAGGACACGTAGATATCAAATTCGAGGTATTAATACACGCAGACATTGAATTCGAAGTATTATTACACCTAGACAACAAAAACTACGGAGCGCGCTATCTGAACCTCGTCATCAGCAACCTGGGACACCTAGACATCAATTTCAAAGTATTAATACACGTAGACACCGAAAACTACGGAGCGCACTATGTGGACCTCGTCATCGGCAACCTAGAAATTGAATTTAAGGTATTAATACACGTAGACACCGAAAACTACGGAGCTCACTATCTAGACATCGTCATCGGCAACCTGGGACACCTAGACATCGCATTCAACGTATTATTACACCTGGACACCGAAAACTACGAAGCGCACTATGTGGACCTCGTCATCGGCAACCTGGGACCTTTTACACCGTAATACGATGTAAAAATACGAAATCTCTCCAGATATACATGAAGCAATTGACTCAATATATATAATACCTAATTTACCTAAATAGAAATCTTCCTCCTGACCGATAAGTCTGTCGACCTATAATTGGTCTACTAGATCGTTCGAAATACGCGCGCGATATCGAAACTGGCGATACCTGCGCCGCCAGTGTCGAAAAAGTGAAAGGGACATTTTCTCTGATCACGTGATATATATATATCGTGTCTGATTTCACGGAGAATGCCCCATATATATATATATATGTGGCATGAGAGACGGTCGAAGTAGAAGTAGTATCTTAAAAATAAATTTTCACATTTGGACTTTGCGTCGCAATATCTCCGCTCGTAGGGCACGTAGCGGAATATTATAAGAGAAACCCCCCCTCCTCCCTAATTGGACTTTAAGCTATCGATCAAGCCTACTTAGAACTTAATCCGTTCACTCGTTATCGAGATCTCAACATCTCGGGTACTCGCAACCCGTCGCGTCGCGTATAAGAGTCACGGTCGGTCTCGCTCCGCGTGTACTTGGCGCGAGACACTACCGTGTCTCTTGATATCGGTCTATTTTTAATTTTATTATATTCTTCAGTCTTCTCTATTTCTATTTTATATATAATTCTTTAAGGCCGGTATTCATAGTCGGGTCTTATATTCAAGATCGTCCTAAGTATAGTCTTAAAATGTCATCAGTCAATCAGAGAGCTGTATTAGCATCTTAAGACATCACTTCCTCTATGAGGAAGCCAAGTGCAAATTTCTAATTTGCACCATTTTTTTCAGTAACACAAGCGAATTTATATGACCGTTATTTTGAGATATATCGAGAAAAGTAAAAACCGCGGCCCTACATATGACGAGCATTCCTTAAAACCGTTTTTGGGCAGCTACAAAAAATATCTAAATTCATCTTTTTACTCCCCCTATACATGTCTTGCAATATATTTTAACTTTATGAAGCACAGCGTGACATTTCGGCATTTCATGCGCAACCATAATTCGCATTATTTCAAGGATAGCTTATGTATCAATATAAAAATACCGGAAGTTATAGCTTTAAGAATAATAAAAATATATCTAACTTTAAACTGCGCCTCACAATTTTTTATTTCCGAGCGAAATATTTCCTATAGTGATAATCGGCTAAGTCGGCTAGTCGCAGGGTATAAAACAGCAGAAGTGTGATGCGAAGTTAGAGTACAGCACAATGAAAGTTCCGAAATTTTTGTTCATTGCGGTAATCGTCGTAGGTCTAAGCGGCGCGTTGACATGGGCTAGTCCCTTGGCTCATCCTTTAGCTGTGGCTGAACCTGACCTCGCAAGTCCGGTCCTCAGAGGTATCTTTACAAAAGCCATGGAACATGCGGGCAGTCTTGCGACCGTAATTGCTTCTAGAACTCCTGAAGGATTTGTAGCTAGTGTCGTAAGCTTGATCAATTTGTCAAATTATACAATTTTACATTGATGTAAAATATTGTTTTATCATGAACTAAAACCTATCATTTGATATGTTTTTTCTTTCTTTGTAGGTTTCAGGTCTTGTTGCAAACCGCATTTACGACGAAATGAAGAAACTCGAAGGCCGAGAATAACTGGTTAAAATAAAAATTAAGAAGGTTTGACAATTTAAGAAAGTAAACAATCATGCTTCAAGGTTTTGCGCTGCTGCGTTATATAAATAATTATTTATATCTATAATGTACGAATGAATAAATAAATAAATATACTGATTATAAGTATGATAATATTGTCTACATTTTCTTCTACATGTACTCTTAAAAGAATACTGCCACAACTGAAAAATTCATACTTTTGAGGAGAGAGAAAAAGCAAATTTTTTTAAATTATAAGATAATTACCCTGGTAGAAATTTTGACTGGGCGCTTGCATGGCACTGACCAGCGTGCCACACTGCCATTTCAGGAGCTGGCATGGCACGCTGGTAAGCGCCATCCGCGAAACGTCACGTTTTGCCCGCTAGCGCCACAGATCTGACGTGGTGCTGGCATGGCGCTGGCATGGCGCTAACATGGCAGCGGTATTATATGATATTCACCTGGCATAAAAAAAAATTATTTTTTTTTCGAAATTTTATTACTATTTTATAACTAAATTTGTTTCTTAAGATGCAGTCTATAATTATAAATATTTTCTCGTATTTGAAAAAAACACTTACCTTGGTGGGATCGAACTCGGGAACTCTGGATCGTGAGTCAACTGCCTTACGTGGTCGGCTACTTCTTAATTTGATGTAAGTGTTATATATAGTCTACATATGTCATAATCAACGCAAATATAATTTTCAAAAATCATCTTAAGAAACAAATTCAGTTTAAAAAAAGTAATAATTATTTAATATTGTTTTTATTTATATATTTTATTTATAAATTATTTATATAAATTTAATTTATTATTTATTATTTATTGCCGAACCAAATCATTTATATATTATACCATTTATTTATTATTATTTATTAATGTTTATTATTTATTATTATTAATATTTATTATTTATTATTATTTATTATTTATTATTATTATTTATTATCATTTATTATTATTATTATTTATTATTATATATTTATTATCATTTATTGCCAGATAAATTAGTAGAGCCCTGCCAGCCGAAGGACCCCGGCCGCGGGAGGTGAAAGATAAAACAATCCCTCTGTCTCAATTTTAACATACATGCGTTAATAATTTCTAAAACAATTAAGAAGTTGATATAGAAGCCAAAGAGAAGAATCTCGACAGCACCTAATGTGGCGCAAGTGTGGATCGCATTAGAAACTCAGTCAAATCCAGACCTGCGCCCGTTCAATTTTATGTAAATGCCATATTAGGCGCGAACATGGCCCTGATATGGCTCTTTCCAGTTTTTAGGATAAGGCTGTGGCGTGGCAAACTTGCATGGCGCTGACAAGTGTCGTGGCGCTGGCAAGGAAATTTCTACCAGGGTAACGCAATTACAATTATGATATTTTGTTATGATAAAATTTATACTGTTTCTTCAAGAGATTTGGTGTGATTTACTTGTCAATTCACTTATGATACTATTTATCCAGTGACCGCAACGTATTTTACTATAAATTTATAACTGGAAATTTTATCAGAACAAATTAAAGAATCAAATATTTTATTTAAGAAAATTAAATTTTCAACTGTTATTTTTAGTAAAATTCTTTATTTAAAGCATTTAAAATATTTAAAAGCTTCAGATATTCAGAATATTTGAAGAATAAGGGTTTAATTAGAGAAATAAATACTTAATTCTTAAACAAGTTTAAATTTTCTTTATATGAAGAAAATCCAAGGTAAAAAAACTTTAAAAAAGTTTTTTTTTACTAACTTATTTAGACTCTTCTAATGAAATAAAAATATGACTTATCGTATTTTAAAATACCTATGGAACTTTCATAGGTATTTTAAAATATCACCTATAGAAGATAGAAAAATAAAAACAACATTATAATATATAGGACAATTAAAATTTACAATTTTGTGCTTAAGTTACATATTATTTTATTGATACGTTTATTTCGGTATCATAATTTTACTATTTAACAATTATTCAACATAAAATATTAAAATAATTTTATGTTGAATACAAGCTTTGACGTATATGGGCGAGTGTGTCCGCTTATACGTATATCTAAATATTTATTACTTTATCAAAATTTATGTGGATTATATCAAATAAACTGAGGACGAGCGTGGGCTAGTAGACAGCGCACTGGTCTATTGAGCCAAAGGACCCGGGTTCGATTCCCGGTAGAGCTAGAAAAATTATATTCGTTCGTTTTCCTCTCGTAAGGTAATCGCAAACCACCGAGAGTATGTCTTGCTAAGAGAACTTATCTAAAAAATCTAGGCGTTCGGGATCGGCTTTAAACTGTAGGTCCCATATATAATGTGTATAATCCACGTGCGCAACACATGTATATGAAGAGAAGTTACCACGCTCGGACACGAGTAATAGGACTGAGGATGGATGGATATCAAATAAGGAAGAAAAAATAATACACACTTTCGACGAAATGGTAACATTAAACACAATCGAGATATGCAGAACACATAAATTTATACTGCCTTGACGTGACATTTTTATCAAACAGTCGTTGTAATTTTAATAGTTATATGCGGTGCATTGCAATAGAAGTCTCTCAACTGTATTTCTAAGAATCAAGAATCTGCATCCAAAACGGCATATTACTTTCTAATAGATACTTTTAAAACCCAAAATAGATTTGCAATAATATACAAATAGATTTTAAATGTAGATTAATTAATATGTAAAATTTATTGCGCAAAAAAAAATTCGAACGTACTGTAATAAAATGATATAAGTTTCTTCGTAACAATCTTATCTTATTTTCTATTAAATTGTAATCTTTATACACAATCTTTTGACGTTGTGTATGTTTTCTTTTAATTTTGTCAAGATCTTTAAGTTTTGTACTAAAGTATAACACGTTATAGTCATTAATAATACTTTAGAATATTGCCAATCATATTTACACCGTATGGTTTCCTTAAAAAAAGTATTATTCTTCTTTTTTCTTTTCTTTTAACATTTTTTTTTTGATAAAAAATGTTTATTTTTATGTGGGTCTTCCTCGACAAAACTTTTGCAAGTCGCATTTGAATTTGTGGTTTTATAACAGTAGAATAGAAATTAGAAGATGGACAGAAACGGAAATTAAAGGTGGCAATTTTTATTTTCTCTCTTTCTTCCTCCTTCCCTCCTCCTCTCTTCCCCCTCTCTCTCTCTCTCTCTTTCTCTGTTTATCTACTGTCTGTCTGTCTTAGCTAAAGGTAATCTTTAATCAACAATCTCACGAAATTGACGGCAAACGGTCGTTAATACACGGCTCTTCACAATTCAATATTACCGCCATCGATGCTCGCGTAATTACACATTTCGGCCATATAATCAAACAAGATCCAACTCACAATAAGCGATCACTCAGGCAATGTTCCTGGATTCTATTTAACGGACATAGTCAAACTCGAAATCAAACTTCAGCGTTCCGCAGGTTTCAAGCAACGATATTAATGCCAGCTATTTTCGTCAATTGAAGTGCGACAAATGTTCTTCAATAATTAATACAATTCATTGATTTATTATTAGAGGAAAGACCCCTATTATGAGACAGGATCCTAATATGAGATGGCGGGTTTTTTACATGGTGGGATCAAAAGATGGAGCCTATATAAGACCTTTTAACTTAAAATATCTCATATTAGGATCCTGTCTCATAATAGGGGTTTTTCCTCTATATTGTTTACATTTATGCGCTTCATAAAAAACTTTACTCTGTTTTTTTCTAAAATAACAGTATCAAAGAGTTATGGAGTAAGATATCAATTAATAGCAAAATGCAAAATGTGCTAGTCCTATTGATATTGCATTCTTTATTGCCGTTAAGATATTATCAAAATAAAAAGATATTTATTATATTTAACTTAAAAAACTTGGAGCTAACATTTCATCCTTATATTATCTTTATTATATCATTATATAATATTATTGATGTGTGTACTTGGCACATTTTTTGAAAAGGTAATTTTTGAACAGTAAAACATTTAACACATAAGAACAAATATCATCGTTTCCCCAGAACGTGTTTACTTTGTTAACCCACGCTGCATCGAACAATGCATAAAATGGTTTCTATTTTATACATGGACTTTAAAAAATTAATATGAACTATACGTGTAGGTATATACAGATGTGTGTGTACGTCTGCGTGCTGTACATATATTTATTTATTTATCAAAATTCCTTTTATATATATATAAAAGAATGAATAATGGAGAGGTGACAGTCTGATTATTCGAGTGCACGATTGTAACATTTGTACAATACATAAACTTTGTTGCTTTATTTTGTGTAAAATTTTTATAAAATAATTGTGTCTTCCATAATTATTGCGATAAAAGTCACTCAGCAGCATTATAAATGAATGATATTTGAAGCAAACGTGGGTGTAAAATATAAAAAGTAAAATTGTATTATTTTATCATTATCTACACATTTTTTCAGAAAACATTATATACATTTAAGTTATTATAAATATTAATTGATTTTCCGATGTCGTTGTGCTTTCACTGCCTATTCATATTAAAAGTTTTATGTTTGTAAAATTTTAATACGGAATATTTAATAAACACAATGTGAAAAAAAGTTATATATCTCTCCAGTTTTTTTTATAGTTTTGAGTTTATATTTTTTAGCTTAAAATTCTTTTTATAGTTTTTTATAGCTTTCATGATTGAAATTGCACATACGAATAACAATTTTCATAAATTAGTAAATTTTTAAATACAGAGTTTATAATTGCACTTAAGTCCACAAACATTACTTCTTTATATAAAAATTCTTTATAAAAATCATCAAAATATATATCGTCATGTTTATGTGAAAATCATAATATCTGCTAAAATAAAACTTAATATTTAAGAAAAGTTGTAGAATAAAGTTTATATATAATATAAAATTATAGAGAAATACATATATTGTTTATACATATACATATATAAACAATATATATAGTTACATATTAATTTGGACAAAAAAATACATAGGCAAACATTTATTGTTAGACATAAGAATATGCATATACATATAGAAGAATACTGTTACAACTCAACAAATTTCGAGATTTTGAGTTAAGCCCATAAAAAGTACCTATATATGCTTAAAATGTTACCTACTTGCTATAATGTCACACGTCTATATACAAAATTCGCTACATGGAGCAGAAATGTTATATTTTTTAACCGGTTATGTTGCGATCACTGGACGAATATAATGTCATACATAAGTGAATTGACAAGTAAATCACACCAGACCTCTTCAAGAAACAGTAGAAATTTTATCATAACAAAGTATCATAATTGTAATTGTGTTAATTATCTTATAATTAAAAAAAATTAATTAAATTTGCTTTTCCTCTCTCCTCAAAAGTATAAATTTTTCAGTTATAACAGTATTCTTTTAAAAGTACATGTAAAAGGAAATGTAGACAATATCATCATACTTATAATCAGTATAATTATTTATTTATTTATTTGTACATCATAGATATAAATAATTATTTATATAACGCAGCAGCGAAAAACTTTGAAGCACGATTGTTTACTTTCTTAAATTGTCAACCTTCTTAATTTTTATTCAGAAGGTTTATTATAACCACTTTTTCCAGTTATGGCCTTCTCTGCGGCATGCGCAGCGAACGGTAGAGCAGAAAATGCCGACTACAAAGAAAGAAAAAACATATCAAATGATAGGTTTTAGTTTACGACAAAGCAATATTTTACATTGATGTAAAATTGTATAAATTGACAAATTGACCATCAAGCTTACGAGAATAAGTAGAGCTACTATAGGAGCAATAGGTTCAGCCACAGCTTCGGCCATAGCTTCGGCGAAAGCTTCGGCCTTAGGTTCAGCCACAGCTAAAGGATGAGCCAAGGGACTAGCCCATGTCAATTAATGCACCGCTTAGACCTACGACGATTACCGCGATGAATAAAAATTTCGGAACTTTCATTGTGCTGTACTCTAACTTCGCATCACACTTCTGCTGTTTTATACCCTGCGACTAGCCGACCTAGCCGATTATCACCAGGAAATATTTCGCTCGGAAATAAAAAATTGTGAGGCGCAGTTTAAAGTTAGATATATTTTTATTATTCTTAAAGCTATAACTTCCAATATTTTTATATTGATACATAAGCTGTCCTTGAAATAATGCGAATTATGGTGCATGAAATGTCGAAATGTCACGCTGTGCTTCAAAGAGTTAAAAAAATAAAGTTGACTTTTGTCTTTAAAAGCTTTGAAGCGTTCTTCTTCTTCTCCTCCTTTCTTCATTGAAAGAAAGGAGACGAAGAATATTTCGAAGTATTTGCGTCGAATGGACCGCAGCCCTTGTCAACAAATGCAAAATAAACCTGAAATTTTTGAACGTGTTTGATCTTCAATGAGAAAGTGTGCTGAATTCGAACTGAACGGCGGGCACATCTAACATCTGCTGTAGAAAATGCTTTATAACTCGGAAATAAATGATTTTTGAAGTAATGCTTACTTTTCGGTTTGTTTTCACGAGTATTATATACTCCTAAAATTTACTACCTTTTTGCAACATATATACGTACAATATACATATATGGTTAGATATTAAATGCTGTAATTTGGACAAAAAATGTATAAGCAAACACTTATTGTTAGACAAGAATATTCATGTTTATTTAAGTATTACATCGCACCCTTAGAAGAATACTGTCACAGTTCAAAAAACTTCGATTTTAAGTTAAACCCATAAAAAGTACGTACGCTTAAAATGTTACCTAATGTGCTATAATACTGTCACAAG
The DNA here is from genome assembly GCA_030770255.1 of Temnothorax ravouxi. Classification (NCBI taxonomy): domain Eukaryota; kingdom Metazoa; phylum Arthropoda; class Insecta; order Hymenoptera; family Formicidae; genus Temnothorax; species Temnothorax ravouxi. Next base: position 61,272 of record JASTWP010000750.1, read on the forward strand.
CCTATGTACGAAATTCGCTACACGGAGCAGAAGTCGTTATTTTTTTAAACCGATTACGTTGCGGTCACTGGATAAATAGTATCATAAGTGAATTGTGACAAGTAAATCACACCAGACCTCTTAAAGAAACAGTATAAATTTTATCATAACAAAATATCATAATTGTAATTGCGTTAATTATCTTATAATTTAAATAAATTTGCTTTTTTTCTCTCCCCAAAAGTATGAATTTTTCAGTTGTGGCAGTATTCTTTTAAGAGTACATGTAGAAAAAAATGTAGACAATATTATCATACTTATAATCAGTATATTTATTTATTTATTTATTCGTACATCATAGATATAAATGGTTATTTATATAACGCAAAGCCTTGAAGCATGATTGTTTACTTTCTTAAATTGTCAACTTTCTTAATTTTTTTATTTTTACCATTTGCTATAATATTCCAATGGATGTATCTGGTCCTGAAGGTGCTTTGCAGCAATACTTGCAACCTACAAAGAAAGAAAAAACATATCAAATGATAGGTTTTAGTTCATGATAAAACAATATTTTACATCAATGTAAAATTGTATAATTTGATAGATTGACCAAGCTTACGAGATTATCTGTAAATTTTTTAAGATTTGTTGAATTTTCAAATGCGGCCGGAACTATGTGCTCATATGCGCTGGCTCTTATGAAGATATCGCTGAGAACCGGATATACTAAGGCAGGTTCAGCCACAGCTAAAGGATGAGCCAAGGGACTAGCCCATGTCAACGCGCCGCTTATACCTACGACGATTACCGCAATGAACAAAAATTTCGGAACTTTCATTGTGCTGTACTCTAACTTCGCATCACACTTCTGCTGTTTTATACCCTGCGACTAGCCGACCTAGCCGATTATCACCAGGAAATATTTCGCTCGGAAATAAAAAATTGTGAGGCGCAGTTTAAAGTTAGATAAATTTTTATTATTCTTAAAGCTATAACTTCCGATATTTTTATATTGATACATAAGCTATCCTTGAAATAATGCGAATTATGGTTGCGCATGAAATGCCGAAATGTCACGCTGTGCTTCATAAAGTTAAAAAAATGAAGTTGACTTTTGTCTTATAATTATAAAGATTCTCGAGTAAGAGATTGGACACCATTCATCCACCATATTAATCAGGACACTTATAGCGCGTTTAAAAAAAATGTTTAAATCAGTTTAGTATCTATATAGTTTATTAATAAACAAAAAATGAATTTAATTAAAAATTCATAGTTTAAAGAAAAAATATTATTTTTGGAAAAATTTAAAAATTAATACGTTATAATAATGTGTTCAAACAGCGCGGAATATATATAACCACTATATCAAAATTATTTATTTTCCTATTTATATATTTTTAAAGAAGCGAAAGCAATTAAAACATTGACAAAAAGCATTTAGTTAGAGATTATATCTCATATATATAACCTATTAACCTCTTAACCTATACTAACAGCTTCCTCAAAATTTTTGTTTATTTTTTAATGAAAGAACTTTAATTACTTGCTATAAATTATTACTTGTTAGCATAAAGTTAATATCATACGATTTCTTGAATAATTGTACGTTGTTTGCACTGAAGTTACAAATCTCGCAAGCGCCAAGCAGAAACGTTAATATTATCATTAAGGATGTTTTATATAGTTAGGCAAAATGTAACAAAGTTGATGAAAATTTAATATCATATTCTGTATAGGGGAGAGTTGGCAATTACCGAGCCCCTAAGAACCGAAGCGTATATCTAAGCTCAGAAATGCTTCAAAAAAATAAACTGTACAGTTTTAGATAGGTCATTTATTTGGATATCCATATAGCATAGCAATAATGCTGAAAGCTAAACACAAACTAAAATATTAATGATTTTTCAAAAAATGAGAAAACGCGGTATTATCAAACTGGTCTGATAATATCGTGACCAGGTCTGATAAAATCGTGCCTAGTTTAATAAAACTGTACCTATAAAAATTACTCTGGCTTCAGCCAGTGACATGAAATAGAACACAATAACAAAATGTTTTTTTTATATTTATGCATTAATATCGTCTAGTAAGTACCTACATATAAAAATAAGTGAATGCGTTAACAAATAACGATCATTATAAATTCAAATCAAAACTTAAGCAACGATCTTTTCTGTAAGCACCTTACATTGTAAACTAAACAATCTTGGTAAATCTTAACACACAGTTATCGTTATACCTATGAGTATTATACCTTGGGCGCGAAATTATCAAACTCAATCATTTCACTTTATAACCTTAAAATATATAGGAACGAAACGCGTGTTTCTAAAATCACTGTGCAATCTAATTTTATAGTGTTTTAGCTTATCAAATCCGTCGGCATTATTTCTCTAATGTAAATATTATGTTACTCACGTCTTATCGAAACTACCAGCAAAATCGCAACGAGCAAGCAGAGAAGCTTCCAGAGAGCACTCTGTTTACATGGACGGCCGAAACGCATTAACAGCGCATCCGGGGGGGGTATTTCGTGTTACTCTATGATATTAACATCATTGTAGGCGCGTAATACAAATAGTTATTGAGATAAACAATGGCGCGGAATTGTCAACGGCGCGGTAATTGCCAACTCTCCCCTACTCTTTCAAAGTTCGGGGTCAAATTTCAAATCGATTCACAATTTAGATAAAAAGTTATCAATTCTTGAAAATCCGTTTTACAAAGGGTTTTACAGAGAAAAGTGTAAACATTAAAAAATGTAACCAATATAATAATATTTTACACACAAGCAGATCATCAACAAACAAAAATATAGCAACAAAATTTGAAACAATTTACAACAATTTTTTTTTAAATTTTTTTCTGAAAAAAAATAGTAGTAACAGTTATTTACATTCACTAAATCTACGTCTTTTACATTTTATTAGATGTTTCGTAACTATTTATATACATTTTTTTGTCTTTGTATCACTGGAGAATTAATATCAGAGTTTTTAATATTTCCTGCATATATACTTTTGGTTGGGACTGTGCCTATAAAACATCCTTAATAAATTTGATCAATATCTTTACACTAAACATAATTTTCAACTTGTATTGGCATTATTATTACAAAATGTTTTAATTTAATACTCTATAATTAAAAAAGAATAATTTTTTATTTAAGTATATAAATATTTAATAATGATAACTTAAATTTACCTCGTAGTTGTCCTGAACAATATGGCTGATCAAAGTACCAATCAAAAGTTGTCTAAACGGTATCCAATCTAAGCTCTTACTTGAGGATCTTTATCTTATAGTAGAGTCCCTCTAATAAGAGTTCGCGACACGTAGCAGCAACTTTTGATTGGTTCGCATTTTCGGCAAAAGTACGTAAAACAGAAAAAGAAAGAGATATAAGAGAGAAAGAGAAAGCGATATACAAGTAACATACATTCATATCGCTTTCTCTTTCTCTCTTATTTTGCCGAAACTCAAGATGTCGCGACTCTTATTAGAGCAGGGACTCTATCTTATAGTAGCCTATAGCGCCATCTATGATGAAACGAATAGTGCCATCTTATGCCTCCTTTAATTTCAAAAAAGTTTCGCCTCAACTATTTTTTCATAGAATCCATATTTTATGAGATATTTGTGAGATATTTGTCATTAATGTTATAAACGATTCACCCTGTGTACAGGGTATTGGGAAAAGGTGGTATCAAATTTTAGGAGCATTACTACTCGTGAAAACAAACCAAAAAGTCTTAATAAATATTACTCTAAAAACTATTTATTTCCGAGTTATACAAAGCACTCGATGAATTCTCCATTCATTTCACGCGTATAATGCATTGTATCAAGAGACACGGTAGTGTCTCGCGCCAAGTACACGCGAAGCGAGACCGCACCGTGACTCTTTTACGCGAACGCACGAGTTGCGAGTACCCGAGATGTTGAGATCTCATATAATGAGTGAACGGATCAAGTTTTAAGTAGGCTTGATCGATAGCTTGGGGTCCAAATAGGGGGGGGGGGGGTTTCTCTCATAATATTCCGCTACGTGCCCTACGAGCGGAGATATTGCGACGCAAAGTCTAAATGTGAAAATTTATTTTTAAGATACTTCTTCTACGTCCACCGTCTCTCATGCCATATCACGTGATCAGAGAAAATGTCCCTTTCACTTTTTCGACACTGGCGGCGCAGGTATCGCCAGTTTCGATATCGCGCGCGTATTTCGAACGATCTAGTAGATAAATTATAGGTCGATAGACTTATCGGTCAGGAGGAAGATTCGAAGATTTCTATTTAGGTAAATTAGGTATTATATATATTGAGTCAATTGCTTCATGTATATCTAGAGAGATTTCGTATCCTTACATCGTATTACCACCGCTGCCGAAAAAGAAAATTCTCTACGCTTGGCAGAAAGTGCCGCTAAAAAATTTTTAAGTCGATTCTTATGAATCAAGCTTGAATTCGATGTCTAGGTATCCCAGGTTGCCGATGACGAGGTCCAGATAGTGCGCTTCATAGTTTTTGGTGTCCAGGTGTAATAATACGTTAAATTCGATGTCTACGTGTTCCAGGTTGCCGATGACGAGGTCCACAAAGTGTGCTCCGTAGTTTTCGGTATCTACGTGTATTAATACCTTGAATTCGATGTCCACGTGTCTCAGGTTGCCGATGACGGGATCCAGATAGTGCGCTTCATAGTTTTCGGTGTCCAGGTGTAATCGTACGTTGAATTCGACGTCTAGGTGTCCCAGGTTGCCGATGACGAGGTCCACATAGTGCGCTCCGTAGTTTTCGGTATCTACGTGTATTAATACCTTGAATTCGATGTCCACGTGTCCCAGGTTGCCGATGACGGGATCCAGATAGTGCGCTTCATAGTTTTCGGTGTCCAGGTGTAATCGTACTTTGAATTCGACGTCTAGGTGTCCCAGGTTGCCGATGACGAGGTCCACATAGTGCGCTTCGTAGTTTTCGGTGTCCAGGTGTAATAATACGTTGAACTCGATGTCTAGGTGTCCCAGGTTGCCGATGACGATGTCTAGATAGTGAGCTCCGTAGTTTTCGGTGTCTACGTGTATTAATACCTTGAATTCGATTTCTAGGTGTCCCAGGTTGCCGATGAAGAGGTCCACATAGTGCGCTTCGTAGTTTTTGGTGTCCAGGTGTAATAATACGTTGAATGCGATGTCTAGGTGTCCCAGGTTGCCGATGACGATGTCTAGATAGTGAGCTTCATAGTTTTCGGTGTCTACGTGTATTAATACCTTAAATTCGATTTCTAGATGTCCCAGGTTGCCGATGACGAGGTCTACATAGTGCGCTTCGTAGTTTTCGGTGCCCAGGTGTAATAATACGTTGAATGCGATGTCTAGGTGTCCCAGGTTGCCGATGACAATATCTAAATAGTAAGCTCCGTAGTTTTCGGTGTCTACGTGTATTAATACCTTGAATTCAATTTCTAGGTGTCCCAGGTTGCCGATGACGAGGTCCACATAGTGCGCTCCGCAGTTTTTGGTGTCTACGTGTATTAATACCTTGAAATTGATGTCTAGGTGTCTCAGGTTGCTGATGACAAGGTCCAGATAGAGCGCTCCGTAATTTTTGGTGTCTAGGTAAAATAATACCTCGAATTCGATGTCTACGTGTTCCAGGTTGCCGATTACGAAATCCACATAGTGCGCTTCGTAGTTTTTGGTGTCTAGGTGTATTAATAACTTTAAATCCGAATGTAGGACACGTAAATATCGAATTCAAAATATTAATACACGTAGACACCGAAAACTACGGAGCGCACTATGTGGATCTCGTCATCGGCAACGTGGAACACCTAGACATCGAATTCAACGTATTATTACACCTGGACACCGAAAACTATGGAGCGCACTATTTGTAACCCGTCATTGGCAACCTGGGATATCTAGACATCGAATTCAAGCTTGATTCATAAGAATCGACTTAAAAATTCCCTAGCGGCAGAACTAAAATTATGTCATGACATAATAAAAATTCGCTGAATAAAAATTATGTCTAGACATAATAAAAATTGGATAAATTAAAATTATGTCTTGACATAATAAAAATTGGATGAATTAAAATTATGTCTGACATAAAAATAATTCCGCATTTTTATTATGTGTATACACATAATTTTAATTCATACAATTTTTATTATGTGTACACATAATTTGTTTTCGAATGAACGTAAAACGTATTTGTTACAATATCTATATCCATTATTGAACATTGATATGCGCGACAAAAACTCTTGTATATCATTATGTTATTATTTATTATATATATTATTTCTATCCATATATTTTCAGTATTATTATTGTTACATTAGAAAAATTATTGGCATTTAGGATACGAATCTTTTTCCGTTAGTTTGTAAGCTTCGTGATTAAAAAGATCATGTCGTATTATTAACATATACCTAAGATTTATAGAATCGTTATTAATTTTATTATATATCTCAATTGCGCGAATCTTAAATGTTTTGTAAAAATTATGCATAATATTCCTATGCAAGGATACTTGTTTAATTATTTCTTCCTATTGCATTTAAGTATAGAAAAATATACAATTTCTATGTGTTTGCACTTTATATTTAATGAGCAGGCAATTAAATATATATGATTTAATTTGCGTCTATGTCTCTTTATTGACTGACATAGTTATATACTTTTAAATCTATTTCTTTTCCAAAATTCAATCAATTGAATAGCAAAAACTACGTTATCATATTATATATTTTTGGTACGTAGTGTGCAAATGTATTTTGAAATGAAGATTATATATTTTCTACTGAATTATTTACACACACGTGCGGTTTCAGATAATCATTTGTCGCCAACTCAAATATGTTCCTATTCAACTGTCAAAATATGATTTATCTAGTTGTGACATTCGCTCGAATTCTCGAAATAATTTTCAAGGATGTGAGTACGAATATAAATATATATATATATATATATATATATATATATATATATATATAATTAATAGAAAATTATAAACGATGTGTTATGTATGAGAAATTTGACAGAATTGCTTTTATCAAATAGAATTAATTTGCGATTAGTTGAAGGAAATAAAAAAATAAACAAATCAGGTAAGTTTTAGACACGTGTTACAGGTGTCCATCTGTAATTATCAAAAACATCGATACCTGTAGATATCGGTACATATACAATTGCAAACAACGTTCAGTAAGACACGCGAATAAAAATAAATAAAAAATTTTACAGTTAACGACTTATTAACATTAATCATGCTATATAGCGATTATGTTTTATGTTGAAATTGAAAAATACACACAAGGTGTACAACTAAAAGGGTTACAGATTATTATTTTTAAAAAACTAAGCAAAATATTAAATTGTTGTTTTTTTAGAATTAATAGTCCGTAACACTTTCAGCTTCATACCTTGTATATACTGTTTATAAGATTATAAGATATATTGTTTATAAGATTAAGATGCGTAACACACTACAAAAAAGCGTGATATCCGTACAAAAATACTTTTTTAAAAAAAAGGTAAAAAAAGGCGCCAAGTACACGCATAGTAGTGTATATGTATTATGTTGTTACCCTGTTATGTTGTTACCTCGAAAAAAACAAAGTGGTAGTATTATACCTCCAAATAGCTTTACCCTGTACATACTGTTTATAAAATGCGTAATACTACAAAAAGGCGTGATATCCGTACAAAACTACCTTTTTTAAAAAAAAGCCTCTTTATACCGTCGTCGTAGAATTCTAAATGCGAGAAAGCTCAGCCGCCTGGTGGAGAAAGCTTGACGTTATCTTCGTCGCGGTGAAAGCATATGTTCACCATGTGCGGCTGGCTGGCGCGCTCGCTCCCGGCAGAACGCGTATAACGGGTTGCCGTTATGCTGGTGCATGCTGCGCGTAATTGGTGTGGCGGTTGAGGCATCGCCTGTCCGGGCGCTTGCAACCGCCACACCAGGTTTATCAGGTCTGTCACCCTAGCATTTTTCCAAATCTTGGTGTCTTTAGGTACTTGCAAGCGGAAGTGATGATCAAATTATGCCGCCAGCAACTCATACTCGTATTAAATAAACAAATAAACGTGAAATTCAGTCGTCATATTACTGGTGGAGATGCGGGATATAAATATGTCGTTAATTAGCAGCTAAATTACTGCGCAATTCAGAATCCAGATATTTCAGTTATGAAATGCAGATAAATTCATAGAGTGGCATTTTTGCTAATTTAATAAATATATTTTTGTATTTTTACATTTTATACATTTTTATGTATTTTACATTTTCTTTCTCTCTATTTTTCTCTTTCTTTTTCCCCCCTCCTCTCTTTTTCTCTTTCTCTTTTCAATGATTGGTAAAAATTCTCTTTGTATTAATTTCTTATTTTTTACTATAGATTTATATATCTGGAAATTTTATCAAAACAAATTAAAGAATCAACTATTCTATTTAAGAAAATTAAATTTTTAACAGTTATTTTTAGTAAAGTTTTTTATTTAACCTTTGTTGTGCACTGGGGGTAGAAAATACCCCAGCGTATTTTCAAACGCGTTTTTCTAATACGTACAATGCGAATCGGGACCTGTGCTGGCATTTACCTGTAGTCTGGAATAACACTTCAAGATGCTGTACATAGTTTTGCCCACCCAGCTTTAGTCTGCTCTTGGCAGTGGTGAGAAGTTGAAAAATTGCGTGACTTCATAGCAATATAAATATACTTTTTTCAACTCCGCTATAAACTAATATTTTTCCTTGAAAGTGTAGTATTTCAAGAAAGTAATCCCGCAAAAATTATTTAAAAATTGAATTTTTTATGCATTTTTTAGTGAAAAGTTCATTTTTAGGTTTCTTAAATTAACATATCATTTATAATTCTTTTATGTTGCAAAATATTAATGAAACCTATTAGACCTTATTTTGGAAGCTTTGAACAATAGCCAGCAATTTTGTTTAAGTCAAAATAACGAATTGTACGTCTGTAATAAACGTTTTAAGTGACTTGGGGTATAAAATACCCCCTGTGCATAATACGTAATTTCGAAGAAGTGTGCACAACAAAAGTTAAAGCATTTAAATTTAAATTTAATATTTAAAAGCTTCAGATATTCAGAATATTTGAAGAATAAGGGTTTAATTAGAGAAATAAATTCTTAATTCTTAAACAAGTTTAAATTTTCTTTATATGAAGAAAATCCAAAGTAAAAAAACTTTAAAAAAGTTTTTTTTTACTAACCTATTTAGACTCTTCTAATGAAATAAAAATATGACTTATCGTATTTTAAAATACCTATGGAACTTTCATAGGTATTTTAAAATATCACCTATAGAAGATAGAAAAATAAAAACAACATTATAATATATAGGACAATTAAAATTTACAATTTTGTGCTTAAGTTACATATTATTTTATTGATATATATACGTTTATTTCGGTATCATAATTTTACTATTTAACAATTATTCAACATATAATATTAAAATAATTTTATGTTGAAAAGCTTCAGATATTCAGAATATTTGAAGAATAAGGGTTTAATTAGAGAAATAAATACTTAATTCTTAAACAAGTTTAAATTTTCTTTATATGAAGAAAATCCAAGGTAAAAAAACTTTAAAAAAGTTTTTTTTTACTAACCTATTTAGACTCTTCTAATGAAATAAAAATATGACTTATCGTATTTTAAAATACCTATGGAACTTTCATAGGTATTTTAAAATATCACCTATAGAAGATAGAAAAATAAAAACAACATTATAATATATAGGACAATTAAAATTTACAATTTTGTGCTTAAGTTACATATTATTTTATTGATACGTTTATTTCGGTATCATAATTTTACTATTTAACAATTATTCAACATAAAATATTAAAATAATTTTATGTTGAATACAAGCTTTGACGTATATGGGCGAGTGTGTCCGCTTATACGTATATCTAAATATTTATTACTTTATCAAAATTTATGTGGATTATATCAAATAAATTGAGGACGAGCGTGGGCTAGTAGACAGCGCACTGGTCTATTGAGCCAAAGGTCCCGGGTTCGATTCCCGGTAGAGCTAGAAAAATTATATTCGTTCGTTCTCCTCTCGTAAGGCAATCGCAAACCACCGAGAGTATGTCTTGCTAAGAGAACTTATCTAAAAAATCTAGTCGTTCGGGATCGGCGTTAAACTGTAGGTCCCATATATAATGTGTATAATCCACGTGCGCAACACATGTATATGAAGAGAAGTTACCACGCTCGGACACGAGTAATAGGACTGAGGATGGATGGATATCAAATAAGGAAGAAAAAATAATACACACTTTCGACGAAATGGTAACATTAAACACATTCGAGATATGCAGAACACATAAATTTATACTGCCTTGACGTGACATTTTTATCAAACAGTCGTTGTAATTTTAATAGTTATATGCGGTGCATTGCAATAGAAGTCTCTCAACTGTATTTTTAAGAATTAAGAATCTGCATCCAAAACGGCATATTACTTTTTAATACTTTTAAAACCCAAAATAGATTTGCAATAAAATACAAATAGATTTTAAATGTAGATTAATTAATATGTAAAATTTATCGCGCAAAAAAAAATTCGAAAGTACTGTAATAAAATGATATAAGTTTCTTCGTAACAATCTTATCTTATTTTCTATTAAATTGTAATCTTTATACACAATCTTCTGACGTTGTGTATGTTTTCTTCTAATTTTGTCAAGATCTTTAAGTTTTGTACTAAAGTATAACACGTTATAGTCATTAATAATACTTTAGAATATTGCCAATCATATTTACACCGTATGGTTTCCTCGAAAAAAGTATTATTCTTCTTTTTTCTTTTCTTTTAACATTTTCTTTGATAAAAAATGTTTATTTTTATGTGGTTTTTCCTCGACCAAACTTTTGCAAGTCGCATTTGTATTTGTGATTTTATAACAGTAGAATAGAAATTAGAAGATGGACAGAAAGGGAAATTAAAGGTGGCAATTTTTATTTTCTCTCTCTCTTCTTCCCTCTCTCCTCCTCTCTTCCCCCTCTCTCTTTTTCTCTGTCTATCTACTGTCTGTCTGTCTTAGCTAAAGATAATCTTTAATCAACAATATATCTCACGAAATTGACGGCAAACGGTCGTTAATACGGCCCTTTACAATTCAATATTACCGCCATCGATGCTCGCGTAATTATACATTTCGGCCAATTAATCAAACAACATCCAACTCGACACAATGAGCGATCGCTTAGGCGATGTTCCTGGATTCTATTTAACGGACTCTATTTAGTCGAACTCGAAATCAAACTTCAGCATTCCGCAGGCTTCAAGCAACGATATTAATGCCGGATATTTTCGTCGATTAAAACGCGAAAAATGTTCTTCAATAACTAATAATACAATTCATTGATTTATTATTATTTACATTTATGCGATTCATAAAAAACTTTACTCTGTTTTCTTCTAAAATAACAGTATCAAAGAGTTGTGGAGTCATGAAAAATATAAATCTTTGTAAGGTATCGATTGATATCAAAATGCAAAATGTGCTAGTCCTATTGATATTGCATTCTTTGCCATAAAGATATTATCAAAATAAAAAGATATTTAACGCAAAAAACTTGGAGCTAACATCCCATTATTATATTATGATGTAACATTTATCTTTATATTATATATATCATCATAATATTATTGATATGTGTACTTGGTACATTTTTTGAAAAGGTAATTTTTGAACAGTGAAACATTTAACTCATAAGAACAAATATTATCATTTCCAGAACGTGTTTACTTCGTTAACCCACGCTGCATCGAACGATGCATAAAATTGTTTCTATTTTATACATGGACTTTAAAAAATTAATATAAACTATACGTGTAGGTATACCATACAGATGTGTGTGTACTTCTGCGTGCTAGGTACGTATATTTATTTATCCACTTTTAAAAAAGGCGTGTTAACTGAGTGAATTGCGTTTGTATCGAAATTATTGTTGCATCTTTTCCGCGATGCCGATTGGTTCTCTCGCTGCGCTTACTTCATTTGCAGCTGTCATCGTATATTTTGACAGTTGTGTGTATCAAGAAGTTAATAGTGTAATAGTAATAGCGTACATATAATGTTAAAGCTAAATGGCGCGCGCGAAGCGCGCGCGTCTGTAATGTCTAGTCCACTTTTAAAAAAGGCGTGTTAACTGAGTGAATTGCGTTTGTATCGAAATTATTGTTGCCTCTTTTCCGCGATGCCGATTGGTTATCTCGATGCGTTGTGTGCGAGTTATTACTTCGAGTTATTACTTCATTTGCAGCTGTCATTGGTCGCTGTCACGTTAAATTGAAGCCTCTTTTCCGCGATGCCGATTGGTTCTCTTGCTGCGCTTACTTCATTAACTTCCCGCGAAGTCAACATATCATATAATTTTTTCAAAAAATACTTCAATGAATTTTACAGTTTTTGACGAGTTCTATAGTTCTATAACATAGTTCTGACCATTAACTATCTCTAAATAATTATTAACAATTATTATCAGCATATCACTCGTGCTACGGTGATATGCTATGCTTCTGTGATAAGTTCTAGGCTCGTTCGAGGTTTTAAACAATAGTTCTAAACTCCCTGACGATAGTTCCGTACAGTTCTTACCACTCTCTACCTTTAAATAAATATTAACAATTATCGCAGAAGCATAGCATATCACCGTAGCACGAGTGATATGCTGATAATAATTGTTAATAATTATTTAGAGATAGTTAATGGTCAGAACTATGTTATAGAACTATAGAACTCGTCAAAAACTGTAAAATTCATTGAAGTATTTTTTGAAAAAATTATATGATATGTTGACTTCGCGGGAAGTTAATGAAGTAAGCGCAGCAAGAGAACCAATCGGCATCGCGGAAAAGAGGCTTATCAGCATTCACGAATGTGAATGCTGATAATAATTGTTAATAGTTGTTTAAAGCTAGCCAGTGGTAAGAACTGTACGGAACTATCGTCACGGAGTTTAGAACTATTGTTTAAAACCTCGAGCGAGCCTAGAACTTATCGCATAAGCATAGCATTTCACCGTAGCACGAGTGATATGCTGATAATAATTGTAAATAATTATTTAAAGATAGTTAATGGTCAGAACTATGTTATAAAACTATAGAACTCGTCAAAAACTGTAAAATTCATGGAGTAATTTTCGAAAAAATTATATGATATGCTGACTTTGCGGGAAGTTAGCATATCGTGTCTCAACTTCCGTTTATTTATATTAAATGACCAAAACTATTGTTAAAATTTATCAGGAACTATAACCAGAACTCGGTTGTATGCAAAGAGAACTCCACTTTTTTTATATGCTGACAATTGATATGCCAACTTCATATACACCATTTAATATCGGACATGACAATTTCCGACGTTGAGCATGGCTGATGATACAGGCAGGATCATACAGAGGAGACTGCCCCTTTTAAAATATACAGAAAATGCACGAAATTAGCATCTCCGTCAGCTGCAACTCAGATCAGGATTTATTGTAATCGGTAACAATTATTGTAATCATGTGGCCTGTGACAACGTTTAATTCGAAGTTGGCTTTGACCTTATTTCTTTTGTGTGTCGTAATCGTTCCATTGGCGATGACTATAATTTTCAGTGTTGATAATGTGAACTCTAACAGTTATTATTATTTTTATTTATATTACTTGTGTAAGTTTGAATGTAATGCCCTGAGAAAGACCAAGTAGATCGAAACGTCGACTCGATAATTATAATTTATATATATAGCTTTTTATTAATACCCTAATATTGCTCAGAATATCGGCCGTAACATTACTTAGCTTTTAATTTTAATATTTTATTTACTTATAAATAAGATACGGAAAATAATGCGACATCGTAAAAATTATAAAATATCGCGAAACAATTTTTCATAACAATACAATAATTATAGGTAATTATGTTGTAATTATAATTATTATATTATCTATAATTATATTATTCCAGTAAACACATATTTAGTCGGTGAAATGATAGTTGCAGATGCACAATACAATTATAATTACATAATCACCTATGATTGTTATATTGTATGTAATAAATATTAATTGTGTGTATCAAATTGTATTAAAAATGTTTTTTAATCAGATGCACGCGCGCGAGGAATACAGCGTGACTGACCATTTTTACGCGTTCGCGGTTCTGTATTTCAACCTTTTATCGACCGCGCTGTAAGTAGGACGGTAACGTAGCGCGCTCGCCTGCACCGTTCTGCACCGTAGCTCACCGGATAACGGAACTCATTTCTGCTCCCCACTGCAATATACATATATGGTTAGATATTAAATTAAATGCTGTAATTCAGACAAAAAAGCAACAAGCACAGTAACAACTGTGCCGCAATCAACACGTAGAACTACGTCTATTAGAATAAAACATATATGGAAAAGGCATTCAACATCGAGTCTGTGTCCGACATCGTGCGAGAGAGAAACGTTAATTGTGCGAGATTCATCCATTCATTTATTCATTTATTTATTTATTAAATTGCAAAAACATTTAACTTACATCGAAAGCTTTCAAAAACTATATAATAAAGTATATATTTTTTTAATACTTTTCAAGAAGGTTTAAAAAATCGGTATCGAAAAATTAACCCCGAAAACATTTAGCTTACATCAAAAGCTTTTCAAAACTATATAATAAAGTATATTTTTCTTTAATACTTTTCGAGAAAAAAAACCGGTTTCCAAAAAGATCGGTAACAAAAACTGAACACATCATGACGCTCCCTGTAAAATTCTACCCCTACTTCATATACAATTCTTTAAGATTCGATCAATTAATTCCTGAAAAATTGAAAAAATTTTGGTACCGGCTTCCAAAAAGATCGATAACGAAAAATTATACACTTTATAGCACTCCCCGGAAAATTCTACCCCTGTTTGATCTATAATTCTTTAAGATTCGATCAATTATTTCCCGAAAAATTAAAAAAATTATAAAAACCGGTTTCCAGAAAATCAATAACAAAAAATTAACCCCGGAAACATTTAGCTTACATCGAGAGCTTTCCAAAACTATACAATAAAGTATATTTTTCTTTAATACTTTTCGAGAAAAAGAAAACGTTGCATGAAAACGTTGCATGAAAACGTTGCAAAAAAACGTTGCAAGAAAACGTTGCAGTCGTGCCCCCATACCCCCCGAGAAAGACGTAGTTCTACGTCAAAATATATAAGCAAACACTTATTGTTAGACAAGAATATTCATGTTTATTTAAGTAGTACATCGCACCCTTAGAAGAATACTGTCACAGTTCAAGAAACTTCGATTTTGAGTAAAGCCCATAAAAAGTACCTACGCTTAAAATGTTACCTAATGTGCTATAATGCTGTCACAAGCCTAATGTACGAAATTCGCTACACGGAGCAGAAGTCGTTATTTTTTTAAACCGATTACGTTGCGGTCACTGGATAAATAGTATCATAAGTGAATTGACAAGTAAATCACACCAGACCTCTTGAAGAAACAGTATAAATTTTATCATAACAAAATATCATAATTGTAATTGCGTTAATTATCTTATAATTTAAAGAAATTTGCTTTTTCTCTCTCCTCAAAAGTATGAATTTTTCAGTTGTGGCAGTATTCTTTTAAGAGTACATGTAGAAGAAGATGTAGACAATATTATCATACTTATAATCAGTATATTTATTTATATATTTATTCGTACATCATAGATATAAATAATTATTTATATAACGCAGCAGCGCAAAGCCTTGAAGCATGATTGTTTACTTTCTTAAATTGTCAACCTTCTTAATTTTTATTTTAACCAGTTATTCTTTCTTCTAAATGATTTTAAACGGCCAATTTCGAGCTCTATTACCAGATGTTAGAAAAATATTTAATACATTCAATAATTATAGTATACAGACTTGTTTACGTTTTGTGCCTGTTTAAAAAAGAGGTGAAAAATTCTAGGTATTATTGATTACATAATTTATTATAAAGGAATTCTCAATAAACGTAAATTACTTTCGTAGATTATATCTTTCAATAAAGCCAATACGTATAATCAAACTCGTTGAACATATCAAAACAAAAGTCTTCATGTAATAATAAACATACAATATTCAAAACAATTTGTATTGATATACTAATGATTAGTGCGTAATGATCTCTGTAGTATTTTAAACAATTTCAAGGTATTAATAACCATCAGCTAAGAATTACATCGGTGAATAATAAAATATAAATAATGTTTCTCAAAGAAAATATAGATAAAAGGAAATTGAAAGAATAATTAGTTAAACCATTTATAATTTAAGATTTAGGTAAGATTGTTACGCACCAATTGTTATGCCGCCAACATATATGAATAGATAGATATTATAAGAACGAAGATATATAAAGACAGAAACGAATGGGTTGTGAACATCAACGAAACGACGCGTGTCACGTTATTAATATTATTAACTATAATATCAAGGAACGAGTCTTTAATCAACGTAGAACTTCCCGAGGTTATTTAACGAACAAAAAAATGTCTTTCAATCAGGTACGAAGAGCGATCCATTATCATATTCAATATTATCTAGGCCAATATTTCTCGTGATATATATTTCTTCAACCAATGATCGAAGAAAGGCTCTGGTGATGTAATTAACTTCTGGAGTACAATCAAATACGATATTTAATGAATAAAGTGATTCCCTCTCGTATGGATAATAATGGACGAGTCCACTTCGATACAATAATGGCGTCCTTTGGTAGCTTCCTTCTTGCCATAAATACGTTATGGCGATCCTTGTCGTCATAATCAATGTATCCGTTCTCTAACTTGGAACGATACGTGATGTCTGAGTCGTTAAACTACCAATAACTGCTCGTTATGCTCGATCTCTTACTTGGATCGGGATGTATATGCTCAATCTCTCACTTGGATCGGGATTTCTTTATCAAAATAGTTCGCTCTCAAAAAATGTATGCTTATGCGTTGGGATCCTTTCGACTAATGAGTCTCACCCGCGTCGTCTTCTAGCGCCTAGCGGCGCCAGCGGCGGTCGCGCGCCTAGGGATATTTTAGTTGCGCCGTCGACTCGCGTGAATAGGGTCGCCCGTCGCGCGCCCATGCGGTGGTTTATCAGTCGCGTACATTGCTCGTCCCGCGAGGGGGAGTTTACGGGAAGTGTGTTTACGGAATCAAGTCAGTGAGCGAATTCTTTCTCTTTCTTTTTTTAACAGTGCCTTACTTGGCCTTCTTTAAAACAATAAAAAAATTATTTAAAAAACGCATTATAATATATTGCATTATTCTACGAACAAAACGAATCAATTCAATCCAACTCCACAATTCACATTAATTCGGTCTCACCCAAGTAATTGGACAATTAGTCATATTGAAGTCAGAAGTATATTGTCAATTATTCGTCAATCTACACGCAGAATCGGTCGTTTTCTTCGCAGCATGACACTTATGCGTCCATGAAACCCGTATAAATGTGAGATCCTTTGTCGCCAGACCATCTTAGTGGCAAATAAGCGGTCGATGAAACAAAGAACTAGGGTGAATTCCTTCCATCGTCTCAATAAATGGGCTTTTGGTCTATTCGATCATACGTATAACAGTCATGCATTTTTGTTCCGGCTGCCTTTATGGCGTCGAAAACATGGCTTCCAACAATACCTGCAGCCTACAAAGAAAGAAGAAACATATCAAATAATAGGTTTTATATAGTTCATGATAAAACAATATTTTACATCAATGTAAAATTGTATAAATTGACAAATTGACCAAGCTTACGACATTAGCTTCAAATCCTTCAGCTGCATTTTTAAGTGCGGTCGTAAGTTGGCCCGCATGTATGCGGGCTTTATCGAAGATATCTTTGAGGTCCGGACCTGTGAGAGCATGTTCAGCCACAGCTAAAGGATGAGCCAAGGGACTAGCCCATGTCAACGCGCCGCTTAGACCTACGACGATTACCGCGATGAACAAAAATTTCGGAACTTTCATCGTGCTGTACTCTAACTTTGCATCACACTTCTGCTGTTTTATACCCTGCGACTAGCCGACCTAGCCGATTATCACCAGGAAATATTTCGCTCGGAAATAAAAGATTGTGAGGCGCAGTTTAAAGTCAGATATATTTTTATTATTCTTAAAGATATAACTTCCGATATTTTTATATTGACACATAAGCTATCCTTGAAATAATGCGAATTATGGTTGCGCATGAAGTGCCGAAATGTCACGCTGTGCTTCATAAAATTAAAAAAATGAAGTTGACTTTTGTCTTATAGTTATAGAGATTCTCGAGTAAAAGATTGGACACTATTCATCCACCATATTATTCAGGACACCTATGGCGCGTTTAAAAAAAAATGTTTGAATCAGTTTAGTATCTATATAGTTTATTAATAAACAAAAAATGAATTTAATTAAAAATTCATAGTTCAAAGAAAAAATATTATTTTTGGAAAAACTTAAAAATAAACACGTTATAATAATGTGTTCAAACAGCGCGGAATATATATAACCACTATATCAAAATTATTTATCTTTCTATTTATATTTTTAAAGAAGTGAAAGCATTTAAAACATTGACAAAAAGCATTAGTTAGATTATATCTTACATATTTAATTGACTTATTAACCTCTTAACCTATACTAGCTTCCTCAAAATTTTTGTTTGTTTTTTAATGAAACAACTTTAATTACTTGCTATAAATTATTACTCGTTAGCATAAAGTTGGTATCATACAAGTACGATTTCTTGAATAATTGTATGTTGTTTGCACTGAAGTTACAAATCTCGCAAACGCCAAGCAGAAACGTTAATATTATCATTAATAAATTTGATCAATATCTTTACACTAAACATAATTTTCAACCTATATTGGCATTATTATTACAATATTTTGATTTAATTCGCTAGAGTTTAAATATTTTTATTTTGTTAAATAATTATAACTGTAATGTTTTGATTTAATACTTTATAATTAAAAAAAAATAATTTTTTATTTAAATATATAAATATTTAATAATGATAACTTAAATTTACCTCGTAGTTGTCCTGAACTATGGCTGATCAAAGTACCAATCAAAAGTTGTCTAAACGGTATCCAATCTCTTACTTGAGGATCTCTATCTTATAGTAGAGTCTCTCTTGTTGGAGTAAGGACTAGCGTTAATCAATGCGCTCTTCTTGAGTAAAGTTGATAATAATTCTTTTTCTTTTATTTTATAAACCGCGCCATGCTGTGAATCCTGTTTGCGTTTCTCGCCGTATCGTAGGGCTACTCTTTACACATATATTGCTCTTTATCCCCCAATTCGGTGCACTCTCGTTTTGTACGCACACTGCGTTGGTTCTGTGAGTCATATTATACCGAATAAATACTTTGCCGTATCCCAGGCAGCACAAAAAGTCATTTTGAAGTCAAGATGACGTCAAAATGATGTCATAATGACTATCAAAAGTCATATTTTGATCATGACGGAAAATTGATTAAATTATGATTTTGAAATTTAGAGATACTGTCGGAAATAAATCGTGATAATTTGATGTTGGATTATTTCCGATATTCATAATTATATGTTAGAATTAAATATAATGGTATATGGACGTAAAATGTTATTTTTAATGAAAATGATACTATCATAATAAGAACATGACTTGCATGAGATATATATATATTAGTGCACATGCGCAGTGTGCCGGGTGTGCGTTTCGTACGCATTATTGTTTTAACGTTTTCTTAACAACTGAAGAGTGAAGTGGCGCGTCTTGATTGCACAGTCATCGCAGACGCAGATCGAGTGAAAGCGTAATAAGTGAAGCGTGAAGCGTTCAGAGCAGAGGAAAAGTTTCTTTATTTAATAAGTGTCTCGACGTAATCTTTGCAGCTCTCTGAAGCCCATTATCATGAAACCAGTAAGTTTAATTTATTTAACACTTATACAATAAATATTATTGTAACGCAACCATAAATCATGCAACATTGTACGGATTTTTGGCTGTAGAAAAGTGATGTTTTTAAGGTTAAAATAGGCCGCAGTTCGCAAAACGCAAGACACACGCACAGTCTACATGTCAATCTAACCTCTATACACAGAGAGGTTAGATTGACATGTAGACTGTGCGTGTGTCTTGCGTTTTGCCGAACTGCGGCCTCCCAGCGAGAAATCATGATTTCGACGTTGATTAGACGATTCGATGGGGACCATTTCTTGCTGGGCTATGTACACCGGGCTTTATATCTTATACCTTGGTATAAAAGTGTGAGTAGAGTATGGTACATATTTTCTAACATTAAAAATATCATTTTCTATACAGTCAAAAAACTGTATAGCTTTGCATGGATTTATGGTTGCGTTCGAATTTACTGCCATTATTGAAAATAGTTCATATATAACATAAATTTTTAACACTGTAAGTGAACTTCAACCTTTGAAACTTCACATTTGGAACTTCAACCTTTAATTATCTTCACACAAAGTATCATTCATTCACATCTTCTTTATTTTTATGCGAAGCGAGTTTATAATTGTACAGTTTCAATCCATGTAGACTTTTTATGCAAGGCATACTGATGTTTTATGTATTCTTGCAGATACATTTTTCGAAAAAAAAAGTTCTTCGCAAATATAAAATCAAAGCAAGAAATAGAATTCACGAAGCTTTTATCCGTTTAAAAGCAAAGGATATTGTACAAAAAAAAATTAATGATGATGAAAGAAGCTTACTAATGTGTAATTCTTCCAATAATGGCAATCATGTCGTTTCACAACAATGTTGTATAAATATCAACGATGAAATTTTTATAAACAATAACATTGAAGATTATTTGAATGTTGACAATAATGACTCATGGATCAGTGATGATAGCCACGAAAACATTTATTGCAATAAAAATGAGACTGTAACTCATACTTTTCAAAATGAAGAAGAGATGAAAACGTATATTTTGACAGGACTCAGTGATTGGGGACTCTATAATGTATCTAAAAAAAAAGTTGATGATATTTTGAAATTATTCAGGCCAATTTTACCTTTTCTTCCTAAATCATATAGAACCCTTCTCAGAACTCCACGTAAAGTTCCTTTACAAGTTGTTGGGACAGGACAAATGTGGTACAAAGGAATCAGATATAACATTGAACAGAGAATAAATCATGAGTATTTGACTGATAACAGCCGGATTGTCATGGATGTAAATATAGATGGAATACCTCTTGAAAAGGATTCTAGTACACAATTTTGGCCGATACTTGGAAAATTTGCACATCAAAAATATCCATTTATTATCGGTGTCTTTTTTGGTAGAGGAAAACCAAGTGATTTAGATGCTTACCTCCATAATTACATTGTTGAAGTAGCAGAACTTACAGAAGATGGTTTTGAATGCAATGGAACAGTATTTCCATTTTGTGTTAGAAGTTATATTTTGGATGCACAAGCTCGTAACTTTGTAAAGCAATGTGTGCCACACAATTCTCAGTTTGGATGTGAGAAATGTATAGTACAAGGTGAATGGTTTCATAATAGGATTATATTTGAGAACGTGAGCTGTGAGTTGCGAACAGATGAAAGTTTTAGAACGAGAAAAAATCCAGATCATCATAAAGGCTATTCTCCTCTGGAAGAAATTAATACTGGAATGGTGTCCCAGTTTCGATTAGATCCTATGCATCTTATAGATTTAGGAGTTTTTAAACGATTTTTATCTTTTCTAATTGAGAAACGAACTCACTGCCGACTTCCAAGAGATACTTTAATGAGGATTAATGACAATTTAAGTGAAATTGCTCAGTATTTCCCTAAGGAATTTAATCGGAAACCCAGAAGTCTGGGGAGTCGTGATAGCAGAACAAAGTGGAAAGCCACAGAGTTTAGACGGTGTCTACTTTATGATGGTATCAAAGTATTTAAAGATCATTTTCCTCAAAATATTTATCAGACTTTTCTATTACTTCATTCAGCTACATACATATTATCCAGCGCTACTTATTATCATGATTTAAATCATGTTGCTGATTATTTATTGAAACAATTTATCAGTTATGCTGCTCGCACCCTGGGTCGTGAGTTTATTGTGTACAATGTACATTCTCTTGCTCATCTTGCTGAAGAGTGCAAAAATTATGGTACTCTAGATTCGTTTAGTGCTTTTCCTTATGAAAATTATTTAGGTGTAATTAAAAGAGTACTTCAATCAGGCTATAAACCACTTCAACAATTAGCCAAACGTGATTCAGAAACAGGAGGTGTACTTACTGAAAATGTTTCATTTAACTCATGTGAACCTGTCTTACGAAACCATCATGAAAAGTGGCCAGAAATTTTTGAGGGTGAACAATTCACAGAAATAACATGGAAGGGAATGATCTTAAACAATAATGAGCCAAATAATTGTTTTTCTACTATTTTTGGAGACATCGTGCTGTTATCAAATATTATAAATACTGCGCAAGGCGTAATTTTGATAGGGAAAAAATTCAAAGAGTTACACGATTTTTATGATTTTCCCTTGCCATCATTTTCAATTGGCATATACAAAGTCAAAGGAAAAGAAAGAAGACGCCAATATTGGAAGTTGTCGCATGTGAAAGCTAAATGTGTGGCCATTCCTCTTGTGGATGGAATTCTATGCATTCCAATGATCAATACAGATTTGTGACAATTACTTTGTGAATATTAATTTCAATATTGTAACATTTTATTTATTTAAATATTGCAAGCAATTTTACGATCTTATTGACAATAAGCAACATAACGTGAAAAAACAAATATTTTTTACTAAAGAGGTATTAAAAATTAAATATATAATTTTATATCTTGTGTTTATATATATATATATATATATATATATATATAAAATTCCACTTTTCTTAAATAAACGCTTGATTGATTTTTCAGTACGTCGTAGTGAGATTTGGTGGAAGAGAGGAATCTGTGGCAGTTGTACCCTCCTCATGGATTAATGAGGATAAGTTGTCATGTAAATGGCCACCCAAGAAATTTGCTACTGAAAGAATTACAAGATTAGTTATGTGTTTATCAAAACCGACCACTGAGTGGAAAGATTATCCAATCACAGTTATGCATGCGTATGGTATGTTTGATTTGTAATTTTTAAATTATCCTTTTACATATTATAAAATAAAGTTGTATGTAATATAATCTCAGAATAATGCATGTAATGTTATCCAATTGTTTAGAAAAAAGACAGAATTAAGGAAATTATAGAAGTAATAGTTGCTACATTTCTATCATTAATCTGTTAACGTTAAAAAAGAAAATAATAATAAACAACGCTGAAGCAAGAAAACAACGATAAAACAGTACAGTAATGATATATAATGATAAAATATGCTTTACACTACATTGCATTTAATAAATAAAAAAATTTTTATTAATTTGTATTATAAAAATTTGCTGTGCAATGGTGTATTATTTTTAATATTTTTTTCAGAATTTTTAGAGAAATTTTTCTGAATAATATTTTCTTTTTACACTGCTTTTGTGATCATACTTTGAAAACAGAACAATAATATTTCAACAGGATAAACTCATGAAACAATATCTCGTCCTGTCTTTTCAGATACATATCGCAAGGCCCGTAAGGCATGTAAATTAGCCGAAGATACTAGTGCTCTTGATACTGCAGCAGGAGAGACTGATTTGGAAGGGTCTAGAACGAAACGTAAAACTAAATGTTTACATGATTCATCAGAGGAGTCATCTGACGAACCTTCACGGGTAATAATAAGAAAAAAAATCACGCATTCTGACAAACATTCTGACACGTATTCTGATGAGGATGATATATTAAACGCACAAAAAATTAAAGAGACAGTTAGGGCTCTTAAACAGAAAAAAAGTATCTCTGGTTTCCAACATGAAACAAGCGTTCTTTCTTTAAAACACTCATTGAAGAATGCAGTCGGTAAATCTGTAAAACCACCTACTTATACTGCAAATCTGTCATCTGAAAATGATAAGGATATTAATAATTGTCAATTTTATTGTGCTTTATAAATCAGTAATAGATTAGTCTTAATTCAAACCTATATTTACACAATGTTAAATATCTGATTAGATTACTATCTAATTCTTTGACACATTGAATTGTAGAAGTTGATAGCGCAATAGATTCTTGTGCTGCTACAAACAATGCAGCATTACCTAGTACTTCATCTTCCAATAATTCACTTTTTGCAAGTGAGAGATCTGAGACATCTTTTAAAAGTGTATCAACGACAAATACATTGCTTGAGAATGGTAGGTACATTTTAATTCATTAATTCTTGAGTATTAGGATTGGACATATCTCATTTAGTTTTTTTATTTAGATTCAAATAATGATACAACTACTTTATCTACGAGTGCTGGAACTCTTCCTGACACGGTTTTTGATACTGTTGGAAAAATTTCACATGCAAAAACATTATTGTCTCAAACATCTGTACCAACAAAAAATGGTCAGTCATTAATTTTTGTGTATGCATATTTTGGACGTAACACTGTCCGATTGACGAAATCGCTAAGATTTTTTGTTATTTTGTTTATTATTATTTTTTTTGTTTATTTCTGTTGTTGTTTACATTTTCAACATTTTATTTTAACTCAAAAACATTTAACAATTTGTTAGTAATTCTCTTGCTTTACAATTATCTTCTTCTTGTTCTTCCTCGTCGTCTTTTGCCTCCTCGTTGTTTCGTCTGTGTGGCCCTTGAGATCACTTCCGGTTTATCTGGTACCTCCGTCTGCGTAGTTGAATCCCTTAACTCTCTGGGCGCTGTCTGCGAAGCTGCGCTCTGAAGTTGACTCGTCGTTGTTTGTGTCCCCTCGGTGTTCCTTCTGATGGGTGACAATGACGGCGGAGTGATGAGAGGCGGAATGACCCAAGGATTAGTCGGCGTCGATCCTCCAGACACCGGCGTCGAAGTTCCGATCTCGAAGGGACGTTTTCGAGGTGGTGTGGAAACCGCCGGGCGACTTGCGCCGATGATTGGCGAGGAGCCGATGACTGGGCGACTAGCGCCTGGAGAGGAAGAGCGACTGGCGCTGAGACTCAGCAAGGAGCGACCAGGAGCGACGATGACCTTGCGACTGGCGCCGGAAGATGAGCGACTAGCGCTTGGAGTCGACGGAGCGACAGTGACCTGGCGACTGTCGCCGGGAGCAGGGCGTCTAGCGCCGGCTGGTAACGGCTTGGAGCCGTGTGTCAGGCGTCCTGCGCCGGATGCTGGGCGGCTAGCGCCTGGAGTAGGCGTCTGAGCGCCTACCTCGAGGCGTCTAGCGCCGGAGGCTGCGGCAGGAGCCTTCCTTTTTCCTCTTGACCGCGAAGATCTGGTCAAGAGGAAGAGGGCGAGTCTTGCGCCTCTTAGTTGCACCTTCCTCGTCTGCCCTGTCGAAACGAGGAGGGATTTTGTTACCAAAAGCTGAGCGTGGCGTCTTGACCCTGTGTGTGTAATGCCAGGGCAATTTACCAATTCGCCAAATTTCTTCGAAATCGGTCGTCTTTATATTTCTTCGAAGCCGAATTTTAATTACGAGTTTCGCATCCATCTATGGGTGAATTTCGAAAAACTCGGTTGCTAGGATACACGAAGTCCTGTCAAACAAATCGGAGTAATTGCAACTTTGACAGGATGCATCGATCTTTTTAACCTGTCGTCGCGACATGCTCTACGCGACTTCCTGGTGGCTGACGACGGCTGCCACATTACCCCCTTCGTTGTATTTAAGTCAATGCGAAGCGTACAGTTTTCTTGGATACTCTGCCGCTTCGAGTTCTTATTTCTGAAGGAGCTGGAGCATCTTGTTTATGCCTGTGCGTCTTAAACGGTTTCTCTGACTCTTCTTGTTCTGTTAAGACGTAGGCAGGTTTAAGTCGATCAATCGTTACGTGGACGTTTTTATCGTTGATCCGTAACTTGTAGACTTTTTCACCTTTGCTGAGGACTTCGTAAGGTCCGTCAAAAGTAGGTTGAAGAGCTCGCGTTGGTGCATCATGCCTGAGGAATACATATTTAGAATCCTCTAGGTCCTTATGCTGAAACGTTGCAGGCAACCCGTGTCTCTTGACTGGCTGTGGCCGTAAATCCCTCATCGTTTGCCTAAGTTTTCGCAGGAAATCACTCGTATCATTAGTTTGAGAAGATTCTTGAAGGAATTCTCCAGGAAGTCTTATAGTCTCGCCATAAACGAGTTCTGCAGGAGTTGCAAGAAGATCTTCCTTGATTGCTGCTCGAATACCCATCATGATGACAGGAAGTACTTCAGTCCAGGCTTCCGTTGCATGACACTTGATGGCCGTCTTGATTTGACGATGTAATCGTTCAACCATGCCGTTAGCTGCAGGATGATAGGCCGTCGTGTGGATATGCGTGGTGCCTGTCAATTTAGTGAGTCGTCGGAACAAGTCGGCTTCAAATTGCCTCCCTTGATCCGTGGTGACTCGAGCTGGAGTACCAAATCTTGCTATCCAATGCGTGAAAAGATTTTCAGCAATCGTTTCAGCCGAAATATCTGTCACCGGTATTGCTTCAGGCCATCTGGTAAATCGATCGATCATCGTGAGGCAGTACCTGAAACCTCGAGAATTTGGTAATGGTCCTACAAGATCTATGTGAATATGCTCAAATCGTCTGGAGGGTCCATAAAATTCACCGATTGGTGATCGATTATGCTTTTGGACTTTTGCCTTCTGGCAAGCAATGCAGGCTCTTGTCCATTTATGACAATCTGCCTTAATTTGTGGCCATACATACCGCTGTGCGATTAACTTCGCTGTTGCTCTGGTTCCCGGATGTGACAAGCTGTGAAGAGACTGAAAAACTTGTTTTCTGAATTTTCCTGTCACAAAAGGACGAGCAAAAGACGTAGATGTGTCACAAAATAAAGAAGAATTTGTTCCAGGAATTGGAACTTTTTCTAATTTAAGCGAAGAGTTCCCTTTCAGGAGATCCTGTACCTCGGTATCCTCTTCTTGTGCTCTAGCTAAATCTTCAAGGTTGATTGCAGTTTGAATTTCTTCCACTCTCGACAAAGCGTCAGCGACAACATTCTCTTTCCCAGAGATATGTTGAATATCGGTGGTAAACTGCCCGATATATTGAAGATGCCGCGCTTGTCTTGGAGAGCTGTGTTCTGCAACCTGATGGAAAGCGTAAATTATGGGTTTATGGTCAGTATAAACTGTAAATACCCTTCCTTCGAGCAAATGGCGATAATGCTTGATGGCCAAATAAATCGCCAGAAGCTCTCTATCGTAAGGACTGTATTTCTTTTGAGCTGGATTCAGTTTCTTGCTGAAGAAGGCCAATGGTTGCCAGTCGTCTCCATTTCGTTGCTGGATTACTGCACCGATGGCAATATCAGACGCATCTGTCGTGAGTGCTAACTCTGCTTCTGGTTTTGGATGTGCCAGCAAAGTTGCTCGAGAAAGACTTTCCTTGCATCTGACAAAAGCTTCTTCAAGCTCTGAGTTCCAGGTAATTGGTGCTTTCTTCTTGGTTTTCGGTCCACCAAGCAGACTATTTAATAAAGCCTGATCCTTGGCGGCCTCCGGAATAAACCTTCTGTAAAAGTTTAGAGTTCCAAGGAACTGTCGAAGTTGCTGAACATTCTCAGGCCTCGGAAAATTCTTGATTGCCTCAATCCTTTCCGGTGGAGGCTGAGTACCTTTCTCCGATACTTCATATCCAAGAAAAAGTATTTTGTCCACTCCAAAGACACATTTGGCCGGGCTCAAAAGAATGCCGTACTCTTCTAACCTTTTGAATAGCTTGCGTAGATGCTCTTCATGTTCCTTCTCATCTCTGGATGCTATAAGAATGTCGTCAATGTAGACGTAGCAGAAATCAAAATCTTTCAAAATTTCGTACATGAAACGTTGAAAGGTTTGAGCTGCATTTCGAAGGCCAAAAGGCATGAATAAATATTCGAAGAGCCCAAAGGGAGTTATAATGGCCGTTTTTGGAATATCTTTAGGATGAACAGGAATTTGATTGTAAGCCCGCACCAAGTCTAGTTTTGAAAAGATTTTCTTCCCGTGTAGATTCTGCGAAAAATCTTCGATGTGCGGAATCGGGAAATTATCTGGCTCCGTTCTGGAATTTACTCCTCTGTAGTCCCCACAAGGTCTCCATGCGCCTCCCTTTTTGGGAACCATATGAAGAGGCGAAGACCAGCTGCTTTTTGAAACTCGTATTATCCCTTCTTGAAGCAGGAGATTGAACTCTGCTTTTGCTGCTTTGAGTTTCTCCGGATCTAGCCTACGAGGACGACAAGTTACTGGTGGACCAGGAGTTGTTTTTATGAAGTGCTCCGTTGAATGCTTCGCCACACGAGCACCAGGAGCTGCCCTTAAGAGTCCTGGGAATTCTGCCAAGATTTGATGATATTTGTTCATCATAGAAAGGACTTTAATCACCTCCATTGTCTCAGATCTTGCTGTGCCCTTGGCTTGGATTTGAGTTGTTCCGTCAAGAAGCACTCCTTTTTGTAAGTCTGGTAATAGATGGTAGTAAGCTAAAAAATCTGCTCCTATAATTGGCTGTGTGACGTTTGCTACTACAAACCGCCAAGGAAATGCACGTCGCAAGCCGAACTCTGGCTGTAGAGTAACCCATCCGTATGTTGTAATTGTCGTGTCGTTTGCTGCAAATAATTCGTAATTTGTTGGTTTTTTAAACCCTGCTGTCATTGATCTTGGAAAGACACTGACGTCTGACCCAGTATCAATAAGAAATCGTCTCTTGGTTACCTGGCATGTTACGAAGAGGCGGCGGGGCTTCTGGGCGGATTCACTGGCCGCCATCAGTGACTGCCCTGATCTTTTTCCGTTTTGAAGGCGCACGGTTGCGTGCATTTCTTGGCCTTGTCGCCGAATCGATTATGATAGAAGCAATTTTTCTCGTCATAATCTTTTCCTTTTGTCTGGCTTTTGCTTCGGCTTCGACTTCGATCTCTCTTCGAATCGAACTTTTTCTTTGATCGTTCTCTGGAGAGTCGTGTTGAGAGCGTTTCTACCTGTTTAGTCAAGGCCAAAATTTGTTCTTCTAGAGTTGTTTTTTTTGGTCCAGAAGTTGATGTAGCAGCTATGACTGCTTTGCTCGACATTTCATGTATACGATCAGCTTGCTCTGCCACATCATTAAGAGGATCATCGATTCGGGTTGCGAGAACCATTTGCATCTGCGTCGGGAGTCTTCCAAGCCAGAGAGTTCGTAGAAGCGAATCTGGAACGTTGCTTCCTGCAAGAGTTCGAAGATGACGAAGAAACTGCGATGGCTTCCGATCACCAATTTCTTCTAACTCTAGAAGTTGACGAGTTCGTTGCTCTTGTGAGACTGTTAATCTCTGGATCAACGCCCTCTTGACCGCTTCATATTTGTTCTCTTCTGGAGGCTGTGTAATGATATCCTTTATTTCCTTGATTTGCCGAGAATCCAGCTGCGCAATGGCGCAAGAGTACTTTGTCGTATCAGCGGTTATACCACTAAGGATGAACTGCCCTTCAAGCTGGGCGAACCAAAGCTCTGGTTCGTCGTTCCAGAAAGGCGGTATTCTGACCGACAATCTTCCGACTTGGTTTTCACCATTAATTATGACTCTGCCGTCACCATCCATTTTAATATCTCAGCGATCACGTCGGGGTCACCAATTTGGACGTAACACTGTCCGATTGACGAAATCGCTAAGATTTTTTGTTATTTTGTTTATTATTATTTTTTTTGTTTATTTCTGTTGTTGTTTACATTTTCAACATTTTATTTTAACTCAAAAACATTTAACAATTTGTTAGTAATTCTCTTGCTTTACAATTATCTTCTTCTTGTTCTTCCTCGTCGTCTTTTGCCTCCTCGTTGTTTCGTCTGTGTGGCCCTTGAGATCACTTCCGGTTTATCTGGTACCTCCGTCTGCGTAGTTGAATCCCTTAACTCTCTGGGCGCTGTCTGCGAAGCTGCGCTCTGAAGTTGACTCGTCGTTGTTTGTGTCCCCTCGGTGTTCCTTCTGATGGGTGACAATGACGGCGGAGTGATGAGAGGCGGAATGACCCAAGGATTAGTCGGCGTCGATCCTCCAGACACCGGCGTCGAAGTTCCGATCTCGAAGGGACGTTTTCGAGGTGGTGTGGAAACCGCCGGGCGACTTGCGCCGATGATTGGCGAGGAGCCGATGACTGGGCGACTAGCGCCTGGAGAGGAAGAGCGACTGGCGCTGAGACTCAGCAAGGAGCGACCAGGAGCGACGATGACCTTGCGACTGGCGCCGGAAGATGAGCGACTAGCGCTTGGAGTCGACGGAGCGACAGTGACCTGGCGACTGTCGCCGGGAGCAGGGCGTCTAGCGCCGGCTGGTAACGGCTTGGAGCCGTGTGTCAGGCGTCCTGCGCCGGATGCTGGGCGGCTAGCGCCTGGAGTAGGCGTCTGAGCGCCTACCTCGAGGCGTCTAGCGCCGGAGGCTGCGGCAGGAGCTTCCTTTTTCCTCTTGACCGCGAAGATCTGGTCAAGAGGAAGAGGGCGAGTCTTGCGCCTCTTAGTTGCACCTTCCTCGTCTGCCCTGTCGAAACGAGGAGGGATTTTGTTACCAAAAGCTGAGCGTGGCGTCTTGACCCTGTGTGTGTAATGCCAGGGCAATTTACCAATTCGCCAAATTTCTTCGAAATCGGTCGTCTTTATATTTCTTCGAAGCCGAATTTTAATTACGAGTTTCGCATCCATCTATGGGTGAATTTCGAAAAACTCGGTTGCTAGGATACACGAAGTCCTGTCAAACAAATCGGAGTAATTGCAACTTTGACAGGATGCATCGATCTTTTTAACCTGTCGTCGCGACATGCTCTACGCGACTTCCTGGTGGCTGACGACGGCTGCCACACATATACTATATTTTAATGTATTTTTTTAAATACAATTATTATCTACAAAATATATACTAAAATATTTATTAAAAAATTTTATCTAAAAAATATTTATTCATAGATAACAAATGTGAAATATTACTAAAAGTTTTAATAGAGCTAATTGAAGCAGTAAGTGGAAAATTAGATCACGTTAACATGTGTCTTACACGAGTATATAAGAAACTGTTACCTGAGGAGCCAGTACCCACAAAACCTAAAGACTTGCCTAATCTACCTCTCAAAGATGAAGAGGCTTTTCATACTTTCGAAAAATTTCTACAAGACGGTGATAATTTTCTTGCAACGGTATGTTCTTTTATTTATTTATTTATATTATTATTTATATATTTATTTATTTATATTTGTTACTGTATTAGACATTTTCAATTTTATTTATAATCTCGTAATTAATTAAGAGAAATACGTGTTTCAGATCGACTACTTTGTTCTTTTGATGCCAACTGGAAAAACGGAGGAGACATTACCTGTAGGCAAATTATTAGCTAGAATATTCTCAAATTCACTTGCCAGAATTGTCAGTTATACAGGTTCAGGATCTATAAAATTAAAACTTCAAGACACGAACATTCTCACAGCAATTCAATGTAAATTTTGAATGAGTTATTAAATCTCATTTACAGTAATATACTTGAAATAAAAACTCTGATTTATTATCTTTTCAGGTACTATTGTTAAAAAGTTTCCGTCAAGTGATGTAACACAAATTCAATCAAAAATTTTGCGCTGGTTCTCTACAAGCAACCAAAGAAAAATAAACACGATTGAAATGACTTAATAAATTGGGTCCGTACAATCGGTGGGATGAAAAAATTATAGATACTGCGTTACTTTTTGATTTTCGTTTACTGTCGGATCTTCTCTAATCTATTTTAAAAAAAGATACCCTTGCATGATAAAATAATTACTCCATTACAACATATTTTACAAGATTTATTTGAAACAAAAGCTGTTCACATTTTGCATATGCGATCAGTTCTTTTAAGTTACCAGTTGGATAAACCATAAACCAATATCAATAAACTGTAAGTCACTATTTAGAAAAAAATTCTATACTGAAATTCCACTATATTGGAATGTGAACTGCCATTTTATACGAAAAAGACGGATTAATTAGGGACTATTTAATTTTTTTTAACAAGTATATAAAAGCTGTGCTTTTATCTATTAGCAGTTATATTTTCTCATCCTTCGTTTTATTTTTGGAGTAATATTATATTTTTTATGTAAACTTCTTGTTAAATAACTCAGATTATATAGTCAGTTTGTTAACTTGCAAGAGCAATTATTCTATTCCTTTATGTAAAAAATAATAAGATTATTTTATTTTATTTTAATGTAATCAAAAATAATTATTTTTTATGTACTCAAGACTGACTTAATTGTTTAAGAAAAAATAAAAAATTAATTAATTATATTTTTATTGATTACTTATTTATTTTATTGTATTGTTCTCTATTGCTCTCTAGTAGCAGATTATAAAACTTTATATTTTGTAGGTACAATTTAATGTTTACAATATCTCAGGTATTATATTTTATGAATGTGTGAAAATGTTTTGAAGCATTCTGATTTTTTATTTACAAAATTTTAAATATATCTTATACATATACAATATTTAGTGAGTTTGTATTCTTGAGCTTTATTCTATATTTTCTGAATGAAAAATCAATGCTTCAAAAATCAAATATTTTCACAAATTCGTAAAATGTTTATACCTGCGAGGTTTTAATCATTTTGCACGTACGAGCGATTCGCGTTTTCTCGACAAAAGTCATCGAAAGGTCAAAATACAGTCATAAAAAAGTCAAATTATGGTTCATTAAAAACATCGAATGATATCATCTTGACTTTCTAAAAATGATTATTTTTTGACGTCATCTTGACGTCATCTTGACTTCCAAATGACTTTTTGTGCTGCCTGGGATATTACATATAATTAGTGTGTGTGTGTTCTATCCGAATCTCAGCCCAACAGGTTATGGGCCTAAGGCGCAAATAAGAAACGAGTGAGAGTGCCAGCATAAATCCTATCGCTTTATAAAAGGAACATTCTAAAGAGTCCGCCATGTCAGTTAATATCGGAACGCAAAATATCGAAAAGTTGAACGATACCAATTACGAATCGTGGAAGATCCAAATAAAAAGTGTACTCGTATGCAACGAACTATGGAAATACACAAACGGAGCAGAAATTCGTACACCTGAAAATAATGACACGTGGATATTGAAGGACGAGAAGGCATTGGCATTGATTCTACTGAGTACCTCAAAAAATCAGCTGAATCACATTAAAAAGGCAACAACATCGCACGAAGCATGGGAGAAACTAAGAAGCATATACGAATCCAGAGGCCCGGTAAGAAAATCCGTTCTATACAAGCAATTGTATCGTATGAAGAAAGAACAAGGACAATTTAAAGCATGATGGAATATCTGAATAGCTTCGTCTTCGTTGATAAAGTAAAGCAGTTAGAAGATGCAGGGATAAAACTGCCGGAAGAATTAACGTCGATAATAATGTTGAACTCATTACCATCCGAATACGAAAACTTTTGTGTCGCTATGGAATCACGGGATAACATACCAACGATTGATTTTCTCAAGTTCAGAAAATAACGCGTTAACGGCAAATAATAATAAGAACGCGAAAGACACTCATACGAAGCACGTGAAGAACTACAAGTTTACAGGAAAATGCTATAAGTGCGATAAAATTGGGCATAAATCGGCAGAATGCAGGAGTAAATCGAAACGTCATATAGGAAATAATGTTCAAGACGCTATGTTCGCACGTGCCCAATACACTGGACCGCAAGAGTCAACGCAATGGTGTCTAGATAGTGGCGCAACAAGCCATATGTGTCACGACAAGAAGAGGTTCCATGAACTAAACACGAATAAAAAGTGCAAAGTTACACAGCTGCAGAAAATTCCGTTGAATCCAATGGTGTTGGAGATGTAAAAATGAAAGTGACATTGAAAGACAGTAGAGTTAATGACATTAAATTAAAAGACGCAATGTTAGTGCCGCATTTTAGAAGTAACCTCTTTTCAGTATCTCGCATGACAGATAACGGTTATACAGTGACATTTAAGAAGAATTGCGCGTTCGTAAATAGACGTGATGGTTCTACAGCGTTAATAGCTAAAAGACAAGGTCAGTTATATGTTTTAGATGAAATTGAACAACCACGAGCCCAGGCAGCACGCGACATTGGAAACGACAGCCTTCTACGCTGGCACCAGAGGTTTGGCCATTTAAATCTAAAAGACCTAAACAGGTTAAGTTCTCAAGAGATGGTAATCGGTCTAAACATAAAAGGTAATTCTAAAATACTTGATTGCGAAGTTTGTAATAAATGCAAGATTCATCAACTTCCCTATAAAAGTTCGACTAGGAGGGAGAAAGAAAGGCTTGGACTAGTGCATTCTGACATCTGTGGCCCCATGAATGTCCCCTCATTAGGCGGAGCCAAATACTTCGTTACATTCATAGATGACAAGTCCAGATACGTAGAAGTCGTGATGCTAAAGAAGCGATCAGATGTGATAACAGCTTTCAAGGCCTACAAAAAACGCACAAGAAAAACAGGTTGCCAAATAAAGAAAATTCGCACCGACAACGCAAAAGAATATTTATCTAAGGAATTCAACGATTTTCTTGAAGAGGAAGGAATCAAGAGACAACTAAGTGTCGAATATTGCCCTCAACAGAACGGTGTTGCTGAGCGTGCTAATAGGACCCTAGTAGAAATGGCACGCTGTATGTTGCTCCAATCTGGAGTTCCCAAAAGTCTATGGGCTGAAGCTATAAATACTGCGGCTTATATTCGTAACAGGTGTCGAACGAAGATACTGGAGAACTCGACGCCGATAGAAGCTTGGTCAAATAAAAAACCATACGTCGGTTTTATGCGCATATTTGATAGCAAAGTCATCGCCCTCGAGAAGGAACCCTCTAGAGGCAAATTTGAGCCAAAGGGAAAGAAATACATTGGCTATTCGCAAGAATCCAAGGCTTATAGATTGTGGGCTTCCGGTACAAAGACGATATTAAAGAGGCGTGACGTACGATTCATTGAGGATCTAGAGTGCGAACCAAACGCCACGGGAGAAAACTTTGAAGCTTCTCTAAGTCCAGATTGGCATAAACTGACGGAATCACCAGAGATTAAAGAATTGACCACCGCTCATGAAATAAACGAAGAAATGAACAGTGAAGTAAACTCCGAACAAGAATCGGACGAAGAAGATGAGAAAGAAGAGGAAGAAGAACAAATCGACACTCCGAAAACTTCAAAAAGAGGTCCCGGCCGACCAAAATTAATGAAGACAAGAAAGAAAGGCAGACCAAGAAAGATATTTCATGAATTAAAGAAGGAAGAAGAAACATCAAGTGAACCGTCAAGCGTAAAAGAAATAGAGAACAGAGTCGACAAACAAGAATGACTAGACGCTATGCAGACAGAGTACAATTCCCTGATGAAATATAAAACGTGGAAACTCGTAACACCACCCAAACACAAGAAAGTATTATCGAATCAATGGGTATTTAAAATAAAAAGAAAGCAAGACGGATCAATAGACAAATATAAAGCACGCTTAGTAGTGCGTGGCTGCGAACAAAGACGAGGCGTGGATTACGAAGAAATATTCGCTCCCGTAGCAAGATATGAAACTATACGTGCTTTTCTTGCAGGATGCGTTCAGGAGGAGATGCATGTACATCAAATTGATGTCATTACTGTACGTACAAGGTGACCTACCAGACGAAATTTACATGGAGCAGCCTGAAAGGTTCGTAACTCAAGGACAAGATGACAAGGTTTGCCTACTAAGAAGACTACTTTACGGATTAAAACAGGCGGGTCGATGTTGGTATAAAAAATTAGATGCTTATCTAAAAAGTATAGACATGATGAATAGCAACGTGGATCCTTGTGTGTATGTAAGTACTGATGAAGATGACAGTGATTATTATAATTTATGTAGACGACATACTCATAGCGTCCAAAAATGTTCGTAAATTGCAAAAACTAAAGAAAATTTTGAGAAATAAGTTTCAGATGAATGACTTAGGTCTTGTAAATGACATCCTTGGAATAAATATAGAAAGAGACGGACCTACAGGAAAAATGAAATTAACTCAACGAAGGTATATTGCGGATATGCTACATAAATTTGAGATGGAGAATTGTAAGCCAATATCGACTCCGCTCGAACCAAACCAGAAGTTAATGAAAAGGATGGGATCAAACATCGAGGAAGAAAGGGCGAACATGAAGCATAAGCCATATAGAGAACTAATAGGAGCCTTAATTTATTTAGCCAATGCAACACGTCCGGACTTGACGTTCGCTGCTAGCGCCTTGAGTCGTTTCTGCACGGATCCAGAGGAAGCCCATTGGAAACTCGCGAAGAGAGTACTTCGATATTTACAACATACCGCCGATTACGGTATAACGTATACTAAAGATTGTAAGAAGATGCAAGCCTATGTAGATTCGGATTGGGCTGGCGACGTAGAGTATCGAAAATCATGTAGCGGTAACGTAATTATGTTAGCTAGTGGCCCGATAAGTTGGGAATCAAGGAAACAGAAATCGGTCGCGTTATCTACAATGGAGGCGGAATATATGGCCCTCTCGAAAGTATGTAAAGAAATAATATATTTGAGACGTTTATTAAAACATATAGGTTTTAAGTCTTGTGTAACGGGTGCAACAGAGATACATTGTGACAATCAAAGCGCAATAGAGTTGAACAAAAATCATGTGTTTCATGGCCGAAGTAAACACATCGATATTAGATATCATTTTTCGCGGGAAATTAGGGATAGAGGCGAAATTAGTATAAGCTACTTATCTACCGATAAAATGATAGCGGATTTATTAACAAAACCCCTAACCAAGGCGAAACACGAAGAATGCGTGAAATTATTAGGGTTAAAACTATAGTATTAAGATAGTATTAAGAAAGACGTTCTGTTGGAGATACGAAGTGGCTCTACTCGAACTAACGAATCGCGATATTACCGACGCCTATCTATTCTATTTTCATGTTCGTGGATTCAGTTCAGTTCTCTTTATGGCGTCGCACGGTCAACCACGTGTATCAATTGTAATCGTACAGTAATTCGAATAAACTCGCATTATATCAAACCAACTCTGATTATCACTCGCCAACAGGTTATGGGCCCAGAGTACGTGAAACGCGAGTATTCGATTTAAAGTCGCGAGTGAAGAACTCGGCGAAAAAGTGGTTGCGGTGTACCGCGCGTCGCGTATGCGGGAAAACCGTTAGTGTGAGGACCAGTACGCGAAAATAGAGAAATCGCGAGATAAAGACTGAGACAATAAGAGACAGTTAAAGTGGTGTGAAAATGTCGGCGATTATGAAAATCGAGCCGTTAACTGCCGAAAATTACGATACGTGGAAAATGCAGATGGAGGCTATACTGGTGAAAAACGACGTATGGGCCTACGTGAACGAGACAAAAATGAGGCCGTCGTCTGGGACAGATGCGATGGAATGGACAAATAAGGATGCGAAAGCAAAAGCCGATATCGTGTTGTCGATGAGTACGTCGGAGTTGAACGTGATCCGTGGTCTAGAAACGTCTAGAGAAGTATGGCTAAAAATCGAATCGACATTCCAGTCGAAAGGACCGGCGCGAAAAGCGATACTCTTGAAGAAAATCATTTTGTCACGATTGAAAGAGGGGGACAATGTGCGAACCCACCTAACGGAATTTTTCGAGGCAGTGGCAAAATTAAAAGAGATCGGTTTGGTAGTCAACGAGGAAGTGTTAACAATCTTGTTGTTATACAGTCTGCCAGAATCGTTTGGAAATTTTCGTTGCGCTATTGAGACACGAGATGAATTGCCAGATCCCGAGATATTGCGAGTGAAAATACTCGAAGAATACGAATCGCGAAAAGCGAGCGACAATACAGAGCAGAATGTTATGTACGCGAGAAGGTCAAGGTTTCGTCAGAACACGCGTGTGCCACATGATAGTCGTGAAGATTCGAGAAACAATAAAACCGAAAGCCAAGCTGGTGCGGGACAAGGAAAACCTAAATGTTTCCGTTGTGGTAAAATCGGTCA
The DNA here is from genome assembly GCA_030770255.1 of Temnothorax ravouxi. NCBI lineage: Eukaryota > Metazoa > Arthropoda > Insecta > Hymenoptera > Formicidae > Temnothorax > Temnothorax ravouxi. Next base: position 99,316 of record JASTWP010000750.1, read on the forward strand.
TATTGCCAAAAGATGTCTGGCAAAGTATCCTGCGAGTTTACAAGTGAGTGCACGACAGGTGGAAGACAATGACAATGAATCGGTGAGTTCGGAACACGCGCGCGGGGACACGGCGATGTTGAATACAGTTGAGACGGTGCTATTTAATCGCGAAAGCGTAAATGGTGTAGAATGGTGCTTGGACAGTGGATGCACTGCACACATGTGTACTGAAAAGACAAAATTCGAGAAAATCGAAAGTGTGCATAAGACATTGAATTTGGCGAACAGTGAGTCAACGAGTATAACGGGCGCGGGAAACGTGCGAATGGCCGTGAGCAATGGTAAACGGGAGACAAATGTAAACTTTGAAAAAGTATATTACGTGTCGGATTTACCGGTGACTGGTGAGCACGGAGAAATAATTTTTCGAGCAGATAGAATCGGAAATTTGTATTACGTGCGAAGGGGTAAAGACGCGATAAATGAAAACGATGCGGCGAGAAAAGAGGATAATGTGGCGATGTCCGTGAATCATACGAAGAGTGAGATCGATGAGTGGCATTACAAGTTGGGACATTTAAACAAACGAGACTTAAAAAGCATGGCGAAAAGCGGAGTAGTGCACGGATTGAAACTTAAAATCGATCAAACGATGTTGAAGTGCGAAGTGTGTATTCGCGAGAAACAAACTCGAGCTCCATTTCCGAGAAGTGAAGGCGGTCGTACAAAAAACGTATTAGAAATAGTGCATTCAGATGTGTGTGGACCAATGAGAACTGCGTCACATTCTGGCGCAAAGTACTTTGTGACATTTATTGACGATAGGTCGCGTTGATGCAAGGTTATCTTTGTGAAAAACAAAAGCGATGTTTTGAGTGCATTTAAAAAATACAAGGCCGCGGCAGAAACTTTAACAGGGAGAAAGATAAAAGCATTGCAGTCGGACAACGGGACAAAATACTGCAACAAGGAATTCGACCAATTCTTGGAGCAAAACGGTATCGCGAGACGATTATCGACACCGCATACCGCCCAACAAAACGGCGTGGCGGAGAGAAAGAATCGGACGCTGGTTGAAATGGCTAGGTGCATGATGCGTCAAGCGGATGTTTCTCCAGTATTTTGGGCAGAGGCGGTAAATACCGCGTGCTATGTGAGAAATCGGTGCGTGACAAAATCACTGGATGGACAGGTACCGTATAAATTATGGAAGGGAAAAATACCTACAATAATATATTTTCAAATCTTTGGTTCGAGAGTGTTCGTGTCGGACAAAAATCCCCAAAAAGGAAAATTTGACTCAAGATCGGAGGAGGGTATTTTCGTAGGATACTCAAACGAATCAAAAGCGTATCGCGTGTGGCTACCGAAATCGCGTAAAGTAATCGTGAGTCGCGACGTAAAATTCTTGAACGAGTCAGCTTTTGATCGTGAATACCAAGAGTTTCTTGAGGACGAGAAACCCGACCAAACCAAAACTAAGGGACACGAGCAGGAAGAAGAGCTGATCGAGGACAAAGCAGAGGAGCATCACGCCGAGGGACCTCAAGTTGTCATCAAGGAAAGGCATCACACAGAAGTACCTCAAGATCGAGATGTCATTGTTAGAGCGCCTAAACGAAGGGCAACGGAAGGCTCTACTCCTTTACCAACGAGGCTTCAACCACCGAAACGCGGAAGGGGAAGGCCGATGCTATTGCGTACCGGATCAATCGGAAGGCCGAGAAAACTATATCATCAGGCCGCTAACAACAATGACGGAAACGATGGTGAGGATAGTGAGGATTCGGACGATGAGGGTCTACCTGATGAGACTCCAGACGACGATGACGCGTTTATGGAATGTAATTTAACAATAACACACGATCCTACAACGTGGCAAGAAGCGGAGCAAAGCGACGACGTCGAAGACTGGAGAACAACCATGGAAGATGAATACCTTGCGCAGATACGCAACAACACTTGGGAAATTGTATCAAGACCACAAAAGCGAAAAGTGATTAGTAGTAGATTTGTTTTCTGTACCAAAGATAGTGGACTAGTCACAAAGAAGAAAGTACGTCTCGTAGCAAAGGGTTGCTCACAACGTGCAGGGGAGGATTTCCATGAAACTTATTCTCTCGTGGCAAGATCGACTTCAATTCGATTATTGGCGGCACTGTCGGCAGAGTTAGGGTTGCAAATTCATCAAATGGATGTGGTAACTGCCTACCTCAATGGTGAGTTGGAAGAGGACGTGTACATGGAGGTACCTGAGCAGTTATGCGAGGTACTGACGAAAATCATCGCTAGAAAACGCGTGGGTTCAAATGCGGAAATAATTCGGAAAGAAGATGTTATGCAGATACACTGAAGCCATCTTGATTGCAAACCAGCGAGAACTCCGATTGATACAAATGTGCAACTGACAAAACCGTCACGAGCTAATGAGAAGATAATGAGACAATACCCTTTCCAACGCCTTATTGGAGCATTGATGTATCTTGCGGTATCTACGAGACCAGATATCGCGTACGCGGTTAATTTCCTGAGTCAATTCAATACGAATTATTCAACGGAGCACTGGCTGGCAGCCAAAAGAATCCTCAAATACCTGAGGGGCACCGAGAGTCATGGTCTGATGTACCAAAAATCAGATATACCATTGTACGGAGTAGTTGACGCAGACTGGGGTGCCAATGCAGTTGACAGGCGATCATATTCGGGATACGCATTTATCCTAGCAGGAGCAGCAATATGTTGGGAAGCTCGAAAGCAACGAACTGTGTATCGAACTGCGCTATCGAGTGTAGAGGCCGAGTATATGACCATGTCGGAGGCTACCAAAGAAGCAATTTATCTTCAAGGTCTATTACGCGACACAACAGGACCATGCGACGGGACCATACTGTTCAACGACAACCAGGGAGCACAGCGTTTGGTATACAGCACTGGTGTGCATCATTCGAGAACCAAACATATCGACTTGCGACACCATTTCATTCGAGATCATTGTGCATCGGGCGCGATTGAGCTTCAGTATATGTCTACCAATGATATGCCGGCAGACATATTAACCAAGGGATTAACCGGACATAAACACATTCAGTGCCAGGATGGCTTGGGGATGATTGAGTTGCGCGAGTAACCTAGCTCGAGCCTACGACTTCGAGGGGAGGTGTTGGAGATACGAAGTGGCTCTACTCGAACTAACGAATCGCGATATTACCGACGCCTATCTATTCTATTTTCATGTTCGTGGATTCAGTTCAGTTCTCTTTATGGCGTCGCACGGTCAACCACGTGTATCAATTGTAATCGTACAGTAATTCGAATAAACTCGCATTATATCAAACCAACTCTGATTATCACTCGCCAACACGTTCATATAGAACACATTGATAGGAGGAATGTTGGAGTAAGGACTAGCGTTAATCAATGCGCTCTTCTTGAGTAGAGTTGATACTAATTCTTTTTCTTTATTTTATAAACCGCGCCATGCTGTGAATCCTGTTTGCGTTTCTCGCCGTATCGTGGGGTTACTTTTTACATATATGTATATTGCTCTTTATCCCCCAATTCGGTGCACTCTCGTTTTGTACGCACACTGCGTTGGTTCTGTGAGTCATATTATACCGAATAAATACTTTGCCGTATATTACATATAATTAGTGTGTGTGTCTTTTATCCGAATCTCAGCCCAACACCTCTAATAAGAGTCGCGACACATAGCAGCAACTTTTGATTGGTTCGCATTTTCGGCAAAAAAGAAAGAGATATAAGAGAGAAAGAGAAAGCGATATACAAGTAACATACATTTATATCGCTTTCTCTTTCTCTCTTATTTTGCCGAAACTTAAGATGTCGCGACTCTTATTAGAGGGACTCTATCTTATAGTAGCCTATAGCGCCATCTATGATGAAACAAATAATGCCATCTTATGCCTCCTTTAATTTCAAAAAGTTTCGCCTCAACCATTTTTTCAAAGAATCTATATTTTATGAGATATTTGTGAGATATTTGTCATTAATGTTATAAACGATTCACCCTGTGTACAGGGTATTGGGAAAAAGTGGTATCAAATTTTAGGAGCATTACTACTCGTGAAAACAAACCGAAAAGTCTTAATAAATATTACTCTAAAAACTATTTATTTCCGAGTTATAAAGCACTCGATGAATTCTCCATTCATTTCACGCGTATAATGCATTGCATAATGTATTACACGTGACCGCTCGTATACTCGTGCTTCATAAGCTTCTATGGTTGCATGACGATTAATGAGTATCGTCGAACTTTTGGAAGATATTCCTCTTCTACGCAGACAACAAATGGTTCATTCGTGATGGTGCCCTTGCGCATTTTCTCATGATTGTTTTAGACAACATATAAGCAATTATTTTTAAGAAAAATGGATAGGACGTGGCGCTCCAGTGTGTGCTACCTTTCTTACCGGACTTAGTAGTAGTAGTAGTAGTAGTAGTAGTAGTAGTAAGTGGGTGCGGTTCCACTTGAGCCCCCGACGGTACCTAGATCCTAATGATCCTTTGTACCTCCCCACTCTTTTTTATTTGCTAAGTGTTTTGGGGTCAGCCCTTAGCCTAGTACCAGGTTTATCAGGTCTGTCACCCTAGCACTTTTCTAAATCTTGGTGTCTTTAGGTACTTGCAAGCGGAAGTGATGATCGAATTATGCCGCCAGCAACTCATACTCGTATTAAATAAACAAATAAACGTGAAATTCAGTCGTCATATTACTGGTGGAGATGCGGGATATAAATATGTCGTTAATTAGCAGCTAAATTACTGCGCAATCCAGAATCCAGATATTTCAGTTATGAAAATGCAGATAAATTCATAGAATGTAATTTTTGCTAATTTAATAAATATATTTTTGTATTTTTACATTTTATACATTTTTATGTATTTTACATTTTCTTTCTCTCTATTTTTCTCTTTCTTTCTCCCCTTCTCTCTTTCTCTTTTCAATGATTGGTAAAAATTCTCTTTGTATTAATTTCTTATTTTTTACTATAGATTATATATCTGGAAATTTTATCAAAACAAATTAAAGAATCAACTATTTTATTTAAGAAAATTAAATTTTTAACAGTCATTTTTAGTAAAGTTTTTTATTTAAACCATTTAAATTTAAATTTAATATTTAAAAGCTTCAGAGATATTCAGAATATCTGAAAAATAAGGGCTTAATTAGAGAAATAAAATCTTAATTCTTAAACAAGTTCAAATTTTCTTTATATGAAGAAAATCTAAGGTAAAAAAAACTTTAAAAAAAATTTTTCTTTATTAACCTATTTAGACTTTTTTGATGAAATAAAAAAATGACTTATCATATTTTAAATCTTTACAATTAGCGCAATTTAATTTAAAGATTTCACATCTTTTTTTGAAATACATGTCACTTGAGTTAAGTTAGGTAATATAATTTTGTGAAAACCCGGGGAAAAATGATTAGATATAATCATATATAATTATATCTAGTATATATATAATTATATATAATTATATATGTTTTTATATGGAGTCATATCTAATTATAAAATGGTCACATGTGCAATCAGTGGTCCCACATACAACCAAATATAGCACCATATCTACTTGTATATAAATGTATATAATTTTATGTGAAGTCAGATATAATGATATGTGAGTAGTGCACTTTACATATAACTAGATCTAGTATTATATACAACTATATATGCAGTCATATATAGCCAGATTTATTAATGTGACTAATCTGGCGCTATATACAACCAGATATAGCACCATATCTAATCGTATATAAATGTATGTGAAGCCAGATATGATGATATGTGAGTACTGCACCCGACATATAACTCAATCAGCGGAGCGTGCTCGTAATGACCATTACCGTCCGTACTCGCTACCTTCTTCGCCCACCACGGTAATGGCTCGTGTCTACTAAGTTCTCTCGCCCGTAAGTTGTCCGATACACCTATCTCAGGGACGCATAACCGCTATCAGACGCGTAATGTACTGCTTATCCGCAGATAAGACAGTCACGGACTAACTTGACGCTGCAGGAATGGAATAAGGACTGAACGAGCTTCCCTCAGTTTCCATAGATTAAAAACCTATTCGAAAATTTACGCATAAAGAAGTTTTATTTTAATAATTTCCGAGTCAATGTGTCGAAAATAAACATAAGTGATAATTATTTCTGTCCACTCGGCGAAACGGAAAGGGAACGATTTGTCGACACCCTCCCTCGGAATCAGGTGGAGTCACGTGTGACGCTAAATGCGCGCTGAGATTGCGGCTCGAGTCACATCCGCGTCCTTTTCCCCTCCTCGGACTTCCTTTCGGAAGTGAGCGCGACCTCCAGCGCATCCTCGATGTCTCGGGGAATATCCGTCTTGGAGAGGCGTTTCCTACCCGGTGGGGTTTCGCAACGGTGGTCGCTGGCTGCCCATTACGGTGCACGCCGGTCGCGGCGCACGTACCTACGTATAATGGCAATCATGTTAATTATCGTAAGTAGAGCCGCGCGCGCGAGCGGCGGCCCGACGCGGCCGCCTTTCCGCGTAGTGGTAACGGCGTGTGCCACCATTACGGGGATCGCCTTACCGTGAACGCACGCTATTCATTCCCTCCGTACGCGAGCGGGCGGCCTGCCCTTCCCCTCCCCTCGTCCTCGAGAGACGGGCACGGCGGCGGAGACGGTGGAGGAAGGCGGTTGTTCTAGAGAGGAAGGAAGGTCGAACGAGCGAACCCAGAAGCATACGCTCGCGGGCCTTGCACGCTGCCACCCCCTTACGTCTGCGGCTCGACGATTGCACGAGCTTCCGGCTCGCGATAATTAGGAGCCCGCGAAACGCACGCACCAAATCGGGTCCCCTCGTTCTGCCGGTTTTCGCAAAACGACGTCGTCGCGCCGGTCGCGAGACTTAATTACGATCTAATCCGATTTAACGCGTTCCTGAGAGCCGCTGGCAATGCTGGTCCCACTGGTATTTCTCTGTCTCTTTCTCTCTAATACATATACCTCTTCACATAAGGTATACCCCATACATACAATCGTTCAGATGCATTATCTGCGTAAACGCAGGTATTTGTCATGCGTCGAGAAACACGTCGTTCGTTTCAACACTCATCTGCTTCCCCGCGCGCTTCCTTCCGTTTAGGATTGGTATCTACGTTTGAACACATTGCGATGGAATATATCGTATAATGGCTGAGTTCCTCTCTGCCAACTACTTACTTTTCGTAACGAAACTCGATCTAACAGATAAACGTGCATTTCATGTTTATTGGCTTATTAGTAATCAAATCTATTCCGCTCATCAAATAAAAATTTTCAATTTATTTCTTACTTTTCTCCTTATTCTTACGTATTTTCATTAAACAACGTAACGGAGGTTGCGCGCGCTGCCGTTAAATCTGTATTTTCGTCGATATATTATCGTTGTTGCCGACCGGAGATTAGATCCGATTCGCGCATGGAAGCGCAGATTGGAATTCGTAGATGTGACGGTATCGGCGTGAAAAATGAGTTCGTAGTAGCCGGTATATCTCGCGAAAGCGTGCATTAAGGTCGATCTTAATTGGCGCCGATTTAATTAGGATCACCAGCGTGACGGTTAGCAATAGGCCAGGGTCTAAGTCGGAGGTAAGAAAATGTCGGTGTGCGTTATTAAGACGCGCAGCCTTCCTCATCGTCACGGAAGCTGATTGCACCGCATTCTCTTTCGACCCCTTGCAGCTGCGGCTGGAGATGTGCCGAAGTCACGAGCCGCGTTAAAGTTGAAGCTAATTACTTCGCGATGGAAACGTGCAAATACTCTTTGCGCTATTATAAATATTTAAAGCGTGGAAAGAGCAATTAGTATTTCCAGTTTAATATATCAGATAAAACAATGTATCGAGATATTTACATGTTGATATATGTTGAAAATTATATATAAAAATGTAATATTAGATAAAGTAAATTAATCTTAAGCAAAAAGTTTTTTTCAGAAAATAACGTAAAAAAAATTTTTAGGTGTTTTATCAAAGAAATTAAATTACGTTTTATTATAGCAGAAACAGCATGTTTAATTATTAGTTAGAATACTAATACATGATTAAAATAGTGGTTGCCAAAAAAATGTCATAATCTATCAATGTATATGAAGTGTTCTTGTGCATTATTCCTTAATAAAAGAAAGAGTGTTTGGCGCATTATAATATTCAAATTTAATAGAAACCGTGAAATAAGATCGATGGATTTATTTGATCGTGCGCGCATATTAATTGATCGAATACACCTAAATCTTCGTTTGCACGCGAAAACCGCCTGTTAGATTAAAACTTGATGAGTTTAACGGTCAATCGAAGGGATATTTACCGCTCGTAGCGGCGCCATGAATTTAAACACTGTTTTCTTCTACGAATCGCTCATGACACGCATTCCAAAGCGCAATAAATCAAAATAGCGAGAAGAACGTTGTAAATATGTCATTATCCGAATATTATTAATTATTATTGTGCCGAGCGAGGATTTCAGTCGGTGTAACAAGCGTAAATTTTTACGTCAATTATCGCGTTTTTATTGCTATCGAAGGAAATATTTGTTGAACGAAACTTTTGTTGAACTCATCGAAATTATATCGGTTTCAATCGCCGCATCTCAGCGGATACAGCTTCTACTCATGCTCACGGGAATTAGATGCGGCTGATATCTGGCCGGAGGTGGCTTACGGTTCAGTTGAAATTCGGTCGAGTGCAGCGGCACCGGCGAGACTAGAGAAGCCGGCCAATTAATTACCGCGAAAGGAAGGAAGGAGCCAAGATCACGGACGCGGGAGGCGCACTTGAATTTCCACGCGAATCTCGCGATGTGCTTGAGCCGCCGAGCGTGGCTTTCGCATATAATCAACAGCCCGAGTCTGAGGCCCGATTATGTTTCCCTCCTCTTTCATTTCTGTCTCTCTTCCTCTCTATCTTACCTCGCGTCTCGCTTCGCTTTCTGTCTCTCTTTCTCGTTCTTTTCTTCTCTTTTCATCTTTTTTTCGTCGCCAAGCAGAAAAGCTGTGGTTTGGTATGTCTACCTACTTCTTGTACTCGCGCGCGCGCGCAACGCCTTCTTTTATTTATTTAGCAGGCCAGGAAGCCGTTAATTCTGCCGGCAGCCCCGCGGTAACTAATTAAAGGTCAGGACGTAGTCTTATCCGGGGAACGCCGCGTTGTATAAGCGCCCGTTTCCGGCCCCGCGGGTCGACTTTCATAGCCCCGCGATAAACGCGATATCTCCGACCGAATCCTGGTTAACGATCGCCTCGGTATATTCTTGCGAATCCCGGTCGGGAGGATGCAGCGTCGCATCTCTCTTTCCGCAGCGATCCACAATTTAATTGAGTTGCACACTTTTGTAGATAAGGAATGAAAGACGCACAAGTACACTGACTTTCTGCTTGGATTCTGATCAACTAGCTCTAACTAAAATCTACATTACGGGATTAAGTTCTAACGTAATGACTTTTATGAAAAAAATAATTTTACGCGGAATGTTGCAATAATAAATTAATTATGTAATATGTAAGATACATCGATAACATATAAAGTCAAAAACAATTGGTCAAAAACGATTGGTCAATTTTTAATTGAGCTACTTCCAGTTTATGCTCTTTTCATATATTTCACGTTTATCACTAATTTTTCACACGATCGATGACGCGACAAAAAAACTTAATCGAATAATTGTCGCCAATCTAAAAGTAGCGATCCAGTCTCCCACGCGTTATAATTACAGATTGGAATGTACAGCTTGTCCGGAGAAGGTTTCGTAACTCAGTGGGGATATAAACCGCGTTTACGGTCTAATTAAACTTTTCTGCGCGGACGAGAATTTCGATACTTATCGATGCCGCGCACGCAGAGCCGCGTTCGTGCGATCGAAATGGATGAAACGTCCGTCGGCCGATGGGGCACTTAGAACAAGCTCGACGACGTCGAAATGAAATCATTAGCCGGAGCGGGAACGGGGCAGACTCGCCGCTAATGGCGCGGCGTATATGGCAGCTAAATAATGGCATTGTATCGATCTTTCGATTTCTATCGTTAACAAGCCGAGTGACCGCGTAAAAAAAGAGGGATATCAACGTTGATTTTAACTCAATTTTTACCGTTCTCATGATAGACGACCTCACGGCTTCAACCATACTTCGTTATACATGTTACGATCGACAGGAACCGGCCGCCTTCCACCACGTATCGAATGCATAACGCACCACGCGATGTCGCATGCGTGCTGCGTCTGAGAGCCGGAACACACCGATTCCTCCTATCGTCGCACCTGTCCTCCGTGCCTGTCTTGCCTCTTCTGCACCCTCCATATTCCACACAGACCCAACGAAATTTTATACGGTGAAGTTATAATCAAGTCAGAAGTATAAACTACTGGTAGAAAGCGAATCAGAATTCTGTTCACTTGTTATTTTTACTAATGTCATATTTATAAAATTACTCGGACTTGTTTGAGTTTTATATTCAAAGTTGAAGGTGTGATAAAAAAAATTGTAGTATTGAAAAATGAATGTTTTTTAACGGACTTGAGGCCAACCTTTTTTTGGCTTATGTTAGGTTTATGTTAGAAATTTGAAACAGTTTGGTAAGTGTAGTTTTGAGTGTAAAATATCGCTACAATGAACGGAATAACAAAGATTTAGAAAATGTATCATGTTATTTCTCGGCATCGCACTATTTTTATAGTTAATTGACGCGTAATGCATGAAGGAAATATACTATTGTAACTCGATGGTGTCCATATCCGACCATTCTTCCTCTTGCGCGACACAAGAGCGGCTCGTTTCTGTGACTCTGGTTCGATTGTTAGCTACATGCATTCGTAGGACGTAATAGAGGAGAACAAAGTTAAATCGTTTCAATAAATTCCCATTAGGTCGATCTTGTCAAGATCTCGGATCTTTCTGCTATCTACCAACTATAGTCTCTATCTACCACTCGAACACGCCCAACTGCGTTTTAATAGCCAAATAAATATATTCACAGACAATATTCTCGCTTTCACGTAGCCAATAAGATAAACAATTCTTTCAAATAGATTCATCGATGATTAGACAATAAGATATATAATAAAAATGTAGCGTATGCTCGATTTTGTGATAAATCCGAATTTAGGCTAGCAATTAAAAAATAAGCAGTTTATATAATAATATATTATGCGTCCATTATAATTTTGATTTAGATGACGAATTCTCCGGATACCTAAAAGAATATTTTTTTATTTGTCCATTAATTCATATTTGAATCATCTATTTTAGCAAGAGCTCGTTTGCTTTACACAGTCCGGCAAAATATGAATTAGTGCACGAAGTTATTAAACTTGTTCTTATACTGGGCTGCAGCAATTAACTCTACCAGTTATGCGACCGTCGCGGTAATTAACGATGCTGGTGCCGCATGGGTAAACACCCGGTGATGACGTGACCGTCACCGGTCAGATCGGCGAATAAAACGATATCAGATATTCAGGTCGAATCTCTTACTTACGTGATCGCTCGCGAAACCACGGCAGACCGGTACACGCCGCGTACGAGAACGAGAACGCCTGATTGAAAGTAACGACCGATCCTGTCGACGTGCTGCACGCATTTACCGGCGCACTTTAGCCGCGACCCTTATTCGCGTGGGTACCCTTTTTGCATTTACTTGTGTCTAAAACCACTGGTTTCTGCTTTATTAATGACGTTATAACGGTGCTGCATTAAGAGTGTCGACGGCTTTCTCTTATGGCGAAAAGAGAGAAAAAGCGAGACGGGAAGAAAAACGGCTATCTAAAGTTTACGTTTTTCGGTCAGGAGAAAGAGGAAATATCTCAAAACTTATCAATTATTCTTTTTCGCTTTGATAGGAACTAGCGGTGACGTATGTGGAGGTAGATTTATTTTCACAATTATATATAGTTTTTGCACAACTTCTATTACGATCTGAACGCTTTTGGAATGCGTTTCTCACGAGATATAATTTTATTGCGCGTCATGCGCATTAATAAATCTAACGTATACGCTAAGCTTCGATTATCGTGATTAATAATTTTGACCTCAGTTATTTTGTTCCTTTGTTCATTGCCCCTAGGCGATGGAAAAGAGTGCAATTTTGTTTTTATGTTTTGCATCATGCGTGTCGATCAGTAAATAAGCATACTGATGTGTGTGAGCATTTTATTAAATCTACAACTCATAAAAATTATTATTAGACATAAGATTACGTTAGACAGAAAAAAGTCAACATATTTATTCTTCATGTACATATATATAGGTACATATCGGCAGCTTATTAAAGAAAAAGTGCATGAAGAAAATATTTATGCTATTTATATCAGTGCAGCACGTCGTTAAAAGCACATTTGATTTGACTCGTTTGCAATCATGCATGATGCTTAGTCGATACGGAAAAGTACTCATAGACGTAAAGAACTCATAGCGTAATAAATCTAACTCGAATCGCTCATAAGCGTGTATAGGGTAGATGGGACCATTGTAGTTACTCTCGCGACGCAGTCAGCATATCGTAAAATGAAATTTGTAGCGCCACGTGTCACTGTGACGTGAACATAATTGTGACGGGTGTGTGTGTCGTAAACGTAAGTGTTACACGTGTAACCGACGCTCGTCAACCGCGACACAATTGGAATATGATTTAAGATCGTATCGTAATCCCATAGCAAATCAACGTCTCTCTAATCCCCTTTGATATCTCTATTATATTTCACTCTTCATTGTTATTTTAGCTCAGTATATTACGAGATTCGGAAGCGATTGCGCAAAGCGAAGCATATTGTGCAATATCATAATCGAATAATTCGGCCCACACAAAAAACTAGCCCGTTTGTCTCGGTCTAGGAACGTTGTAAATAACAGACTCCAAATTATCATTTAACGTTTAATAGTAGTTTCTTTGCTGCTCGATGCTTCCTACGCATTGTATCTTGTACTTTACTCGTTACACGGACACGATGCCGTAGAACGGCATGTCGGACGGACGTTAGGCCGGTGTGTCTCGATTCACACGAGTATTCCGATACGTCCGAAAGCCGAGGGCTGCGTGACGGCCAGTCAGCGGCCGTTCCCGGACACAAATCTGCCTTCGCAATTTATTTCCCGCGCGCAATTCTCAAAAAGGATGAGCGTCCGTCCCGTCTCCGCGTCCGTCTGGCAAGAAAATCGCGGCCAGCGTACACAAGTGCTGGCGTCGCTCGTGAATGGCGGAACTTAAAGCTGAATGAAAGAGTTGGAGAACAAGGAGGAGGAGATTGGAGCGGAAGAAAAGGCCGAAGAGAGGAATAGGAGAAGGAGAGGAGGACGGAGACGAAGATGAGGAGTCTCCACCTTCACTCGAGCGGTCACATAACGT